>CABFOQ010021693.1:0-34232 GCA_900660455.1 Gephyroberyx darwinii | reverse complement strand
GATGTGACACACACACACAAACACACACACAGGATGGATCTTACATCACAGCTGTCTCCTGTCACAGTGGCAGCACCCAAGATGGGGTGTCATGGATCAGCACCACCCAAATCACCAACACACGTAGGTCGACATGCAGCCTAATTCTCTGGACCTACAGCTTAGCGGTGTCTGTGTGTGTGCATGTGTGTGTTTTTGTGTGTGTGTTGTGCATGCATTTGTATTTCTGTGTACACTCTGCACGCGAATCCATGCATCATTACCACAATAGCCTTCCCCCTTATCGCTGCTCCCTCGCTCTCTAAGCCCTGATAGGGACCCTCAAAGCAGCCATTACCAAATCATTACCCTCTCTGCGATTACACATGCATTGTACTCACGCAGTCATACACAATTACTGTACGAGGCCGTGCCAACTGCAACAGGAGCTCAGGGCTAATCCTGTTTTGGCCTCTCCTATTCCAATTGCCTCTCCACTCAAAGGCCCTGGGTATTTTTGCTCAAATCACATAATGGCTTTACAACAGCCTTTTCCCAGCTTCCTTACACATTTATGTTGAATTAGTTTTCGTTCAGCTAGGGGAGGGAGAGGCAAAGCTCTAAATGTACCCCATTATACAGCGTAATGAGTCCCAGGTTATCTCCCTCCAATTATAGGGATTGACAGGGCGACAAGAGGGGCAATGCGGTAAGACTCTGGGCTGTTTTTAGAGTCAGGGGGGGCTTTAGAGTCGGGTTGCAGGGTAAAGGAGGAAAGCTAAATGATGATGGGGTGGAAAGTGGCAGAGCGACCCTGAATATATCTGTGTGTCTGCATGGAAAAAAGATTCCTTCCTTCTTCGTTCTTGATTAGATAACTGTTGAGCAGTAACTCTAGATGCCCGGGGGCTTGACAGAGCCTGTCAGAGCAAGAAAAAAGGGATTACAATGTGCTCAGAGCATCTAGTTGACTCTGCAGTGCATATGATCCTCTTGGCTGATGCTGAGATTCCTCACATTCACTCAAGATCAGACAAGAGGCATCGGTTGACGTTGCGTCACATCAAGGCATGTGGTAGAGGTAGAGCAACATAGCTCAGGTTAACGGCTTGTAAAAACAGGTCTGTGTACAGCCGGCGACACAACGGCCACAAAAGACTTCATCTGTTACTCTGTAGTAGATTTGATTCTGCCAAAGCGCCAAAAGCATGTTAGTGAACTACAAAAACCATAATTCATGTCACCTATGCTGAAGAGCATCTGCGCTCCTTGGAGCCGCGGTGTCTCGGTGCAACACAAACGCAATGTTTGAAACGAAGCCTTGATAAACAGAAGGAAGTATAACAGTCAGCTAATGTTCCAATGCCATTAGCTCACATTAGCTTGAGACTTTAGTGCCTGAAAAAATACTTTACCGGGTGACTGGACTCGCTAAATCAAATGTTAATAACAAGTTGTCAGTAAATAAAGCTCAACTTCTATATTGTTTAGTTCTGTACTTCCATCACTCAGTGGAAGAGACTAACACTGAATAACCCAAGAGCATAAAATGCCCACACATGAAACATTTTGTCTGTGATGGAAAATTCCTATCCCAAGACGACCAAAATTGTTAATTCTCCGGGAGGCATCATCTGGATATCAGCCCAGAGTATTAAGCTTGAATTCAAGTTAGCACTGCTGAAGCCTCCCTGAGTTTTGAAGATTTTGAGTTGTAAATCCAGTCGCTTTAAGGAGTGTCTATAATTACTTGTAATCACTGTCTTTGGGGCTACCAAAAGCCTCATCTTACACTTTCACATGCATCACCACAAGCCTTTCTTCCTGTTTTTATACTACTGCTGCTGGTGATTTAGAACTAATTACACTGAGAACAGAAACAGCACAGGCCTAGCAATTACATGCAAAGAGTAGTTAGCCTCTCTGAGACTATTTTGGGTTGATGGTAAGCTTAGAGAGAAAGGAAAACACAACAGAGAACCCGGTAGATGTGTGTCCGGAATACAGTAGCTCAGCAGTTTCTGGCAGCTTCTGGGAAACTGGAGGAAAGGGGGACAGAAATTACCTGAGGCAGACGGTAGGGAAAACAGAGCGGGGCGATCCAGAAACAAAAGGCAGGAAATGAACTACATTCTCTGCCTGCCGAGTCTCTCTGTGTCAGGCGGCCGCCTCCCTTATCTCCTGGCTAGCCGGCCACCAATTAACACATTCCTCCACCCTGTTACGTAGTGCCCTGCAGGGGGGCTGGATCTGCTGTTAGACTGATACTGGAAAAAATGAGCATGTCTTTGTGTGTGTGTAACCCCATTTCTCACTACCCCAAGTCACTTTGGATGGGCTTTGGTTGTGATGACAAGAGGGATGTGGGGCAGTAAGAACAAAGGCTCAGTTGAGTAGCCCCAGGGAGGGGCTATTAGGGAAGAGGGGCTTTGCATCCCACAATTGCTCCCCTATGTGACTCACCCCATTTAAACACTGGGTCTCTTAGTGACTAAGGTCCAGTGATGCTCTGAAAAGGAACATCAAGGGACTTTCCACGCCAGCGGATGGATGTGTCACTAAAGTGCTCTACTCTAGTCAAGATGAAGATTCACATCGGATGTTCGGTGTTAATTCCCTGTAGTTCCTCTGCATTACGTCGCTGCCTCTGTCACGTCCGCCAAAGGAGGTTGGTGTCAGTTTTGGTGTGTCTGTTGCCTGAGCAGACAGACACTGTGTGATAATGCTCTCCATTGTCTATGAGAGCTTTCCTAAGTGGATAAGCAGCACCTGTCAGCAGCCTTCTAATCACACACACACACACCCATATACACACACTGCCCTAATCACTACAGCCAACCCAAATGAGCCAAGCAAACGGAAGGTATTCCAACACACACACACACACCAAATTCCTACACACACATGGATGCATCACTCACACACACACAAACAAAATCACTCAAAAACTCCTCTCCTCTCCACTAATTCTCCCCCCTCCCACCCTCTCCCTCCAGCTCATTCATTTTCAAGCACCCTCATCTATACTCTCCTCCACATTCCACACACACAATAATATACAGCCGCCACTTCCTCCTCTGCTCTAGAGGAGTAGTATCGCTTTCTACCACAGCCTGCCTCTCATCTCGCTGCTGCTTTGTTGGTGAAATCTGAGCCACGGGGAGGCAGTTTGACAAGCCTGAAAAAAAAGACGCAGCGTCTATAAAATACAGCCATTAAGAGGCAAGTACTTTAAAAATAAATCCGATTTATGGCCCAGCTTGAGTGTAAAAACAGTGAGGTAAGAGGAGAACAGAGCGATTAAGTGCGAGTTAATTCCACCTTTCGAGGGCCTCGAAGATAAGATCACTGTACTGACCTTGTCAACCCGCCACCAGCCATCCAGCTCCCGAAAACACAAGTCCATCTGAGAGAACACTCCCCTCTGCATGGATAGAGGAATGGTATGCCCTATGAATCCCTCCAAAACAGTTTGTGTTGGGCAGATTTCACTCAACAGGTTCCTGGTTTCAGCCGCAACAGAGATCGTCTGTTTGAGAAGATGAATCACTTGATAGTTAAAGAAAACTGGTCCACCTTCTCGTGGATTTGTGCAATCACTCTCCTGCAAGAGAGTAAATACAGCCATGCATAACAGCATTAACACAGCGACTGATCTGCTAGAGTCTAAGCCTGAACGGCATCAAGGTGCAATTAATGTGCATGTACTTGCATCTTGAGTCTGAACGAGGAAACCTGAGAAGTTCGAGGAAAGCTGTATAGAGTGAGCCAAGAAGCGGCTGATCGAAGATGGGATCTGTTGCAACGGCTTCCTCCTCAAGTACATACAAAATAGATGTGAAAAATAAACACTCAAAAAGTTAAAATCCACTTTGTACATCTCAGAAATGGAAACTCAAACCAAACAAACCCAATAAATAGCTTCATACGACAACATTGCGGTCTTGTGTATTAGGATTTACATGTTTGGTCCAAAATTGCATTGTATGTTGTACAAATAAATTGCAGTGACATCTTGAGACTGTTTGGGCTAGTACTGTTTTTCCTCAAAGAATACTCACAGAACATATATTTTAGTTGTAGAGATTAACAATACTTTTAGCTTGGGTGTAATTTGGTCCAAGTAAACGTTAGAGAACTGAACAAATCAGCGACAGTAGCCTAAATCATGCACCTGTCCCCATTATTGCCAATACGAGCAGACTCTGGGCTACTATTTGTTTTTGAGAGGACATCCATGGTACCCAGAAACAGGCTGTGAGCAGAGTGTGAGCACGCTTCTTCGCCTTCTCAGGCCTCACTGAAAGTGAGCAGGTTCTTGCTGGACTTCAGGCAGAAAAGTCCTGCAGAACTAGACAACTCAGTGGAATGACCTCGGACCAGCACGGTGGAACGCCCAATCCAACTATGTCCTGTTTTCTTTCTACTTTCTTACTTTCTACTTACTTACTCTTCTACTTTCTTTCTTTGTTGGATTTTAGTATATCAACGATTCAGCAGGTGGCAGCAAAAAGAATGCTGGTGTGGCACTGGTCCCACGACTGAACTGTGTCTCACTTGGTTTGAAACTTCAGTGCTCTAAAGTGCAACCATTGTGGTGACAAATGCAACCTTAATTTTGGGGAACTTTGTGTTGTGTCACTTTTGCCTTTGCCTTATTGCTTAATGCCGAGGCCAGAAGTGAAACTGAACAGAACAGGAAATCTAGTGACTTAACAAATCAGGAGGCGACCACTTGGTTTGTGAACTTTGCCGTTGCTAAATAAATAACTACAACACTTATAGGCTGAAACACCCATCAGTTGTAAACAGTTAACAGAAAGTTGTCAAGGACAGAGAACAAGCCCTTGATCAAGACTAAGCATAACATTTAAAGGATAATAAATCACAGGCACTTTGCACTTCCACTCCTCATTTTCAATCCATTTCTAATCCGTATTTCCCAGGTCTGCAAGTGCAACAGGGGGAGTAGCAGTCACTGAAACTAGCTGGTACTTCCAAGACTCCACATGATAACATGTCCTTGGAATTCACCTCCTCCTTCTGCTGAGAAAACCCAGATAAGTCTCAGTGAGTGAGTAGAGGAGTGTCTGGATCCCATCTTATGGTTGTATGCGATACTGCCTGTGGTGAGAAACGATATCCAAGCAGAGAGCACATAGGAAAACTTCATTGTCACTGGGTAGATACTTTATTAATCCCCGGGGGGAAGTTTCTGTAGACTGATCGAGCCAGATTGCTTCTTCTGTCAACACGAAAACAGAGCGGTTATGGGATTCAGACAGCTGTATGGCACTTGTACACACACACACACACAGACGCCAAATGCGTACACACAAACACCTGTGCATGCACACACACAAATGCAGGCATGAGCTGCACAAATTATAGCTAAAATGATAACCCTGATTATTTTGCTAGATATTGCAACTATTATTCTTGATTATTAGCGTTGATTAGTTGTGCAGCCCATATACACACACAGACACACACACACAAGATTCTGTCTGGTGTGGCTGGGTTGGCTAGCACTACTAGAGATAATCTGTGTTTCTGTGAATGGCGCCTGCCTTGAAAACACTTTAATAACTCATTACGCAACACGTCATTCATCCCAAACTTCACACTTGCAGCTGTCTGAACCGCTCACGGATGATCCTCTAATGCATCTTCCAGGCCTTGTTAACCGCACAACCGACCTCAAAACAACTGTTATGGCTCAATAAGAATGTGTGTGATGTCAACTCATAATGCATCTTGGTGTTTTAAGCATGCATGACTTTAAATGTCAAATGTTCCACTTAATGTTTTTAAGTGGAAGAAAATAATGTGCGTTGTTACGCAGTTAGGTTATTACTTCAACGTTTGAATTCTTGCCCAACGGCTTCAACAGGAACTGACACAGATGATGGCAAGAGACAGCAAACAGGGGAGTGACATTAAACAGACTCTGTGTCCAAATATACCCAGGTGTGCTCAACACACACATAGACATACATACATACACACACCCACACACCCATACACACACACACACACACACACACCAGCAGCGGGCATTTGTGTCGCGGTTGCTTAGACACCTCCATCAGGTCAGAGCTGGTGTGTTTGCTAACTTTGCTCCATGGTAGAAATGTCAGAAACCCTACAGAAGCCCTGAGGGGACATAGTGGCGGGGGAAATGTGGGGAGAAGAAAAGTGGAGAGGCCCCTCAATAGTATTGTGTGTAGTCCTTATCAGTTTAAGTCACTCAAAATCAAAAATGGAAAAACCAAAAATGAGTCCAGTTTTCTTTTTTATTCCAAAGATTAACCACCACCAATGGAAATAAACCAACAAGAAGACATTTTACTGTCCTTTGTGTAACTAAGTAAACACTATATCATCATGTTAGATAGTCATGCAGTCTTTTGGAGAAATTATTTTTGCAAAATATTTCTCCAGGGAACGAAAAAGTTACTTGGAGGCCAAGCAAAAGCCACTCCTTTTTTTACCACTACCTCCCTTCAGGGCTTCTGTAAACCTACACTGAAGCGCTACAGTGTGAAAGTTTCTGTTCCAGCATTAAGAATGACACACCTGAAACTAATTCAGTACTTCACATCGATTCAGCTTCATCTATGAAAAAGTCACCACACATCGCCAAACCGACTGCAGACACCTGTGCAGGCTGGTATTACATGTTGCTGATTGACAGGGGCATGAAGAAGGAAGTGATTAGTGAGGACCACCCACCACCACCGCCACCGCCAGTCCTCCCAGCACATGGCCTAGAGCCCTGCTGACAGTCCCTCTGCCACAACCCTCAACTGTCACCACCGTCATTGACCCGACCTCACCCCATTTAGCCATTCACTGACTCATTCCTGTGATGCGAGCAGATGCGTCCAACCGCAGTACTGCCAGCTTTGCTTTGAAGCCGTGCGGAAATGTTTCGCCAAGGATTGGCGCGGCCAATTCAAAGTGTCCTTCGCCTCTATTCTCAGAAGAACATCTAAGAGTAGACAATATAACCTGGGGACTAAGATGGTTGAGAACTTTCCCACAGTCGAATGTAACCACATAACTGTAAAGTACATTTTTTGAATGTGAATGTGCATATTGTTTGGCAGAAAAACAACATTTAATTATTATATAATTACTATTGACTACAAATAAAGGCTTTATTAATCATTTGCACGCTTTGTTATTACAATAGTGTGTTAATTGTGGGTTCATTTTGCTGGTACCACTGTTTTTAACATGGCTTTAACATGCAAGCCCATGAGGACCCATCATAAATAGGTGAGCTTGTTGTTATTTCTCATCCTTGCCGTCCTGGTGTCACACTGTGCAATTGGTTGAAAGACAAGGTTTCAAAATGGTGTTGCAGCACTTCAGAGCACCAGCATCCCTGCACAAACATGCCTCAAAACATTTGACGCTGCCAGAACTCAATAGTAAGGCATTTAAGCAGCCATCCGTGACCTAAGATTGTGAATCATCGTTTTTTGGCTTTAGGTGTGCGTCTCAGCTCGGGCCTGCATCCTCTCAGAGTGATGTGTAAGGTGATCTGAAGCTGTGCTCCTCCAGTGACTCTGCTGACTCTTTGCTGTTCAGCAGTAGGTGTAAACAAGTGTGAGCTGACCGGCGATAGCTCAGCCATCATCTGGGTTCACTGAGCTCTTGTCTCGGCCCTCTAAAAGGCAAATGGAACCTGTGGAGAGTACAGGGTGCCACCAGAGACAAATGCACGCATGTATGTACAAACACACACTTGAACTTTTTTACCTGCTATCTAGTTTACACTAACCACACAAAAGCTGAGTATTTGCCAGACTATTTCTAAGACTTTGAGGAATCTTTCTAGCGAGAGTTATTGTTTGGGGTTGAACTTTTTGAGTTTCCCATGGCCCCATTGGGAGACCTCTACGTATGCTCCCTACAAACTGAGAGGTACGTAGAGCTTTCAATCGGCATGATGGCAAAAAGAGGCCCTGGTTGAAAATAACCGGAATTATCCTTTAAACTAATCTTGCTTTGCATCAGTTCCTTTCCAAGTAGTGCATGAAGGGATATTGCAAAAAGAGGATTAACATGGTGGAAGAACTTCTCTCCCTGCCTCGATCACACAGATATAAAGAAGGACCAAGACGGTAGGTTTACTCATTCACTAGGACTGACAAACCCATAAGAAACAGATACTCAAAGCAACTGAGGCAGCAAATACTGCAGTGTTTCCCCATACAGGCTCATTTGTGGCACACCACCACAATATCGGCACGGCGGCCACAAAATAAAAAGTTGGTCTATGTATAGAAATTGATCTAAATGGATCTCTAATGGATCTGTCACGCCAGAGACTAATCTCACTCAGCTGTTGCTTGTAAATACACATCCCACAACACTCATCATCTGCTTGGGTGAGACGGACATCACCTGCTAGACGGACAAAGCCAGTCTGACCTCAAAGCAGTCTGACAAAACCTGATATCCACTCCACTACAGAAGGTAATGGTTAAAGATTTTTCTCCAATATTGAACTGTCCTGTTGCTGTTGTCTCTTGTCCCAATGTGTGCATACCTCGCCCCACCCCCATCTGCCCATATCCAACAAAAAACAGGAGGAAAGTGGAGAGGCATTTAGACCACATATGAATCACACGCAAATAAGCCTCGCATCAGTGTGAGCATTAGGCTCAAGTGCTTGCAGTGTTGATAAAAGACCAGATTAACACCAATCAACCTGAGGTGACACTTTCCACCCTCTATCCGCTCTAGGAGAGGATATCCTGTCTTGCCTGGCTGCAGGCTAGCTGTTGTGCTGATTGGATTAATCCAGGCAGATATAAAGCAGCTCTAGGCTCTGTTGGTGGTGAGGGAGTCCCTGCTCCAACATCATAGTTAGCCCAACACCATACTGTAAGACAGAGCAAGTCCTACAAGGTGGCCAGCCGTCCCACTGAGCTTTTTTAAACTACGTTCAACCATAATATTAACCTATGACCTACTCACATTGGGATCCAGGGGGTCCATAGGGGCTTGAAGGGGTGCCAGGGGGCCCCCAGCAAAGTGGGGAAGTTTCATTTCACTATAATTTAACACACAAGAAATGATGCCATATAGAGAATGTAAAAGAATGGCTATTCTCATAGGTTTCACTCTCGTCACTATCATCTCCCCATGTACAGTGTAAATAAATCTGCAAATGCAAAGATCTCCCCACATGGGAGCCCCTGAGAACATGTCCTTATCAGATCTGTGGCCTGAGGTGTGTCTATTTGGGGGTCCGGGGCCTGCAACTTTTTGAGAACTCCTGCATTAGAGCACCTACAGAGAATGAAGCATAGTGGGCTACAGTGTAAACTGTTGTAGGTAGTGCCGGAAAATAGTTTAAACCCTCTAAGTCTAAGGTAGCAGATAAGATAGTACAGAGGTGAAGTGTCTTGAGGAGGAGTGTTCCATCAGGAGATCAGGGCTCCTGCTGTCAGCTGATGAGGCTGTCACTGTGAAGACAGGTCATCAGATGCGTGGAAACACACCAGTGGAGTTCAGTAATTACACCCAGATCCAATGACTTCATCTAGCCTGTAATCTAAAGTAATAAAGCAACATGTGGCAATATTCCTGCTGTGATAATAAATATCACAAGCATATTTAGTAAAGCTGTACTGAAGCTGGTGAAGAGGATCTGATGTTTATGCTCTCATTTTCACCTCCAGGGTGTTTTTGATATTTGTGAGATTCATATTCCCGATGGACCTATCTAATGCCATAATATTGGCACCTAGGCTTGATTAGCCACACTTTTCCACAAACAATGTTCAATTAACTTCTACCTCAAGCAGGTAAAGAGAGGACTTCCAGTTAGCTTTTATTACACTCTATTGTGAAAGTCCAGGAAACATGCCAGGTTTGCTTATATGTGGCTAAACGTGAATAACCAGACAACAGGTTGAATCTACTTGAAAGTGAAGTTGAAAGTTTAACATGCATATGGTTGTATTAGATGTTGTAATAATGGGAATGAAGAAAGACTTCCTAGATCTGACACGTGGGGATTAGTAAGCCTGAATCCTATCCAGGACAGAGAGAAAAAGAGGAGGAGTTTCATTACACAAGTAAATCCATCCATTCAGAGATACAAAATATTATTTGCTAGTCAAAGATTCAAAAATGCAGAGGATTGTGTCCTTAAACATTTCACTATTTGATAGGCTGATGAAGTCAAATGTTAGAGCATGAACATTTTACAGCACTCTTATCGCTGTATTTGATTTCCCAACATGACAGGAATATTTACTCATGAAGCATGTAGGGCTCTTTCTGGAGGATGACAGCAAGACTAGCCTCATGATCCAACCTCAAACCAGACCATTGTTTCTTCTGCAGTCTACTTCTGCGTACCTACTACTCAGGCCTCTATACATGGAAAAAACAATAGGTACATGTTCACACTGACCCCCTTTACACCTGGCATTGACATGTGTCCTGGGTGATGAGATTGTAATCAGTCAGAGCAAAAACATATCAAATCAAGGTGTCAATGCACCCAAGATGCATTGAAGATGCAGACCACTTCCAGGGGTAATGGGAGGAGCATTTAGACACGTTAACTAAGAGTAAATGCAACGAATCTCCATTCCATATTCAGCAACTATGGAAATAAAACTCAACTGTTGTGCAGATCCAACCATGAATGCATGCAAATCAAACAGGTGGCAGGCAGCTGGGATAGCAAGGAACTCTGCAAAAATGGATTGGCAGGATATCCGTGGATGGGGAACAAGTGAGGCGAGGTGCGTACTGTCAGTTTTAAAGAACGTGACTATTATGAGAGCAAGTGCAGCAACGGAAAAATAAATCCAATTTCAATGTGTACATCAGAGAGACATTTTAATATCAGGTGTAACTGTGACCCAGCTACATCATATGAATATACAGTACAGACACAAGACATGTGTTAATGCCAGATGAAAAAGGGGCAGTGTGCTCTCAAATGGTGGATGGTTGGAGACCTCACCCCAGGCAGACATCCAGAAGGTTGTGGGGCTCAAACACCAGAGCATCACCCAGCCTGAAGGGGCAGTGTGTTCCACTGTGGCCGGCTGGCACACAATACCCCTCTGTTCACCAGACGCCGAGTGGTCCAGCCATCAGCCACTGTGCACCCCCACCCCCACACACCCCCTGTCTTTCTTTCCCTTTATCCATTCTCTCTGTATCTATCTTTCCATGTCTCTCCCTCTTTTACTCGGACCATGACAGAGGCCACTGATGGTGAGTCAGATTAGTGGCCAGCCACTGAAGGGACAAACTCAAAACAGGCCGAGAAAGAGCTGCTTTGTTTCATTCTGAGCCCGATGACCCAGGAAACAGAGAGGAAGCCGAATGGACGGAAACAGCAAAGAGCTATTATAGTGACCAATTGTGTGAGCTTGGGTTTGGGAAAGGAGTGTGAGATTGGTAGCACCTTGGTAGTTCATGGCATGTATCAGACCAGACCCTGCTTTACCTCTAAAACATCTTAACTCAGAGATGATGTTTTAAGATAACCTGCCTGTCTTTGTCTTTCTGTCCATCTACCCATGTTTTCTCCACACCCACACCACCGTCCCCAGCTGTGCATCAACGAATCCTGTGGGCTGAGCATGGGATGAGGGCACTCCATGGCTCCTACGCAGATGCATCTGATCGCCACCTCCCCACCCCCACATGAACCTCAATACCAAGCATGCTCCATCATTTAACCCTGTCCACCCCCCATCTATTGAACATAGCGTGCTGAAAATACAGGCATTGTAGCAGAGGGAGAACAAATGCCACTCGGCTTGAGCTCAGACACCCCTCCTCAAACGGATCAGCGTGTCTTAGAGTAGTGGACAATGACACCAAACCAAGGCTAAACTGGATCAACAGCTTAGGATGATGACGTGTAAAGCCCTGTCAACTGTTAGGCTATGTTAAGATGCCCTTATGTCTATTTTATTCTTCTGTTTTATTGAACAGAGGAGGGCTGCAGTATCTAGTAACACATGGAACCAGAGAAGCCGTGGTGCTTTCAGATGAAGTAGGTTAGGTGCACCATAAACAAACCCACTGACCCAGTGAACCTAGAAACCACCCCACCCCGCAGAGTGAATTCTATTCAAATGCTATCCAAATCTAAACTGACTTGTGTCCAACAAGTGCGTGATGACTCAGTCACCATCACTACAGTGTAAGCTACTCCACACACACACACACACACACACACACATCAGTCTGAACACCAGAACTGATATCAAGGCTCAACAAAAGCACTATAAATATCACACTTTAATTGCACCAGAGCCAATAAGCTGTACTAAAGGTCTTTCCACAGGGTTACTCAGCAATTAGTGGTGAGCTAAGATCTAATATAGCAGAGACGCCTGTCCTTTGATATGTGGGCAACACATGTTTGTCAGCAGAGACCGATTGTGGCTGTTTAGATTTGAGAAGGCCTCTAACATCAGGGGCAAAAATGCATCAGTGGTAATGCTCTAGGCTCAAATTATGCTTTGGTTTTGCATTGTCTATACTACCTGATGCCATTAACTTGATGGCAGTCTACATGGACTCCTGTACTGGAATAATGATAGGTGTAACTGGCCTCACAGTTGAAATATCCCAAGCTAAATATTAGCTATGGTAGTCTAACTCTAGTTAGCAGCAGTCTCTACTAAGCAGAAATGATGAGGCTTACGCTTTCCACCAGATATGACAAAACCCTATTACTCATTCAACTGTAATGCTTGGCTAATAGGCCAAGGATTACAACTGAATTACTTACACGCTAGGCTTGCCTGTTAGTGGACTGAGTGTAGGCCACGGGTGGCGTGGGGGAGGGTAATGGGCACAGTAAAGCAAAAGAAACTTAATTACATGATACACAGGGCACAGAGCAGAGCACACAGTGGGTCTCATTGGTTTAGATACCTCAGGATAGTATCCCCTTGCCTGCAGTCATCCACATTGAATAGCTTTAATCAGATATAGGCCAAGCCATCAGAGAGGGGAGATAGCATAGTGGCTCTAATAGGCTGTTGTGAAGGGGTATTCAGAGTTAAATTGCCCTAATTGCACTCAATGAGCAACAAGGGAATAGAGAGAGTGGGCCTAGTGGTCTAAACATGAATGAATGCCTGTCCATGCATTCACACACACACCCTTTTTACCAATCAAACATTTAGCCTACGTATTTTGTAGCATGCTGGCGGGGCAAATAAAGGCGCAGGGATGTTAAGAGGCAAAAGAAGGGGCAGCCTCCGGGGGCCTTCGGCCAGAAGGAGGTGGCGGGAGACACAGCAACAAGTGTACAGAGTCACAGCTGACACTACTTGAAACGCCCCACACACAAAGAGGGGATTTAGCCCAAGAAAACTAGCACTGCTGTCTGGCCCGGGACCCTGCTAACTGACAGAAACCAGGCAGCTAGAGAAAAGCCACCCGCCCTCATCAGCACTATTCTGAAGTACTCAAGGCCGCCACCCACCCTCACAAAGACGGCAGCATACCAAAGCACTCATTCTTCCCGGTTTCTTTTTCCCCTTCCTCCTGCCAGTCATCAAAGCCGATGCTTACACTTCAGCAAGGTCGAGAGTGGAATAGATATCATGAGCGACACCAGGAAGTGAAAGCTGGTTTTACTGAACACAGCCTCTGTTAGGCCTGTACAGCCAAACTGGTTTCAACATGAATCCCATTCTCCTGCTTCTCCCTACCCCTATTCACTACCCTCTAAAGATGAGGTAACTAAGCATACTTGTAGTTTCTACCTCACATTGTACGTTACGTTAGGCATTTAGCTGATCCATAACAACTTACAATGATTGTCCAAGCTCCAGCACACATGGCTTCTCAGGGATTGAACTTGTAACCATTTTGGTACCTAATTGGACACTTCAAATTGAAAGGGTTAAGTGGGAGAGAAATGACACAGTAGTGAATGCTGTCCTCTGTATATGAGCAAAGGCTGTCACAGTGGCAAACTGTGAGTAGAGGGAGGGTGGGTGTATTCTCGTTAGAGTTTAATTACAGTCTCCGGATCTTATTCGACACAGTCAAGTCGCTGTCATGGTCGGCCTCGAGAGATCGTTACGCCCAGGAGGGACAGACATCAGTCATCGGGATTGGCGTTTGGTAACCAACCACTCTGAGCACAGAGAATATCAACACCAGCTAAATGAAGACACTGAGCTTGTGGCCCATTAATACAGCACTTGATACTCACCACTGACAGACCGCAATGTAAAACCTTGTATGGCTGATCTGTGGACAATAAACACAGACTCCTCTTATGCTGATGGTGCAGATTTGAGGCAGTGGGGTCGAGTGACAAAGGTGGCAAGAGCAATCAATGTCATTCTTTGTTCAGTGCCTTGTCTTCAAAACTACTGCATTGGGAATATACTTGATATCAATCTGGTTCCTTTATTTAAAAAAATGATTTTCCACCAACTACTGTACAGCCTACACTACCAACAAGTTCAAGTTTTCAAGTTTTCAAGTTTTCAAGTTTATTGTCACGTACCAGATAACAACGTACATCATTACCAGCAGTGAAATTCTTGTCCTCCGGGTCAACTTCAACTTTACACAGTGAAAATAAGTCAAATAAGTAAAAAGGTAATCTAATAAGTAAAAAGGTAATCCAATAGTAAAAAGGTAGTACAATAAGTAGATAAGTAAATAAGTAAGTAAATAACTAAGGAGGAGATAACAGTTCTGAAATGTAAGCTGGAGTGCTCTATTCTATGAGAGTAAAAAGAAAATTGCAGAAATTTATGTAAAGGTGCAGTCAAATAAAAGAAGTATCAAATGTGCAAAAATATACTCCCCCTTGTTTCATTTGAGCTGATTTGGCAATTATCTGGTGTGTTAGTGTTGTTTCCGGTAACAACACTAATATCAGTCCCATCACTACATGTCAATAGAATTTTAGATTTCAGGAAGCAGAAGCAGAAGTATTGAATGTGTGATTCAGGTAGTCGTATCCATTACCTGAGGTTTCCGAGAAAAACTACATTACCTCCCTCAAACTGCTACATGAAAATACATTGCAGTTGCTTTTCTATAGATTTACTACGGAAATCAATAAGGGAAACTCCACGGAAAGTGTGTCCCATTTCATATTTTGGAACGGAAGAGTGACAAGTAATGTTTTGAATTGCAGCCAGAAATAATTTCCCTGGCTGTATATACGTCCTGTGTGTGTGTGTGTGTGTGTGTGTGTGTGTGTGTGTGTGTGTGTGTAGTGCTTACCTTCCTTCCAGCAGGGGTGAGAGTGGGGTTTACTGCGAGCGTTGTACCAGATGAGCTGCCTGCAGCCATCATACGCACACGAGTACTCATCGTCTCCTATCCCATAGCCCTCCTGAAAAACACACAAACAAAAGAGGTGGCAAGATTGCAAAATAAAATATATTAGAACGCATATGACAGATAGACAGACAGACAAAGACATTTCAAAAAGTTGAACAGTAAAGAGACTAGAGATCTGTACATGGTTGAGGAACTTGCTGTCCTTAGTGGCCCATCCGATTTGCATCACTCCTGATGTAATGACCGTCACCTCGTAGTACCAAACGCCAGAGTCCACGCAGAATGTACAACGCACACTCTCAAAGGACGAGGCATCACACCGTGCCTGAGGACGGGTGAGAGAGAGAGAGAGAGAGAGAGAGAGAGAGAGGAAGAGGGAAAGAGAGACAGTGAGGGAAGAGGGAACAAAGCAGAGGTAGAGCCATGAGGAGGAAGGAAAAATGAGGAAGGAAGAGTGTAGTTAGTGTAATGGACTAATTTATTGGAAGATAGAAGTTAAAGCACGAGGCCATAGATCACGGATACTAATCTTGTATCAGTGAATCAGCAATATCAATCAAAGGGTCTAATCCGTTACCAGGTACAGCACATATATCAGTTACCGTTATATATCAGTTACCATCACTTCCGCCCAAGTTATCAGTTACCGTCATACTTCCCAAAAGTATAGTAACACTAGAACACAGTCACACACGAACCTCTAGTCCAGTGGGGGAGATCTTGAGGTATTCGCTGACGTCGTTGCTGTTGAGCATGGCGTTAATGTTGTTGAGGTTGACCTTCTCATAGGTGAACTGACGGCCCTCCTTCAGGACTGGACAGAGGAGAGAGACAAGAGGAAACACTTTGACATTTCGTCAGTGATTGATTTTGACCTCCGATGAATTTAGATAACATCACAAGACAGGAGAACGTACGCGTGAGGTCTTCATCTACTAGTCTACAAGCACTGGACTGCTGCGATACATATGGCTAAATCTTTTCAGAAAACTTAAGACTCCCGTATGAATGGAAAAGGACCCGTCTTTTCAAGAACATGTGCAGGCAGCGCTCAGACACACTGTGAGACTGCACTGGACTACTCACAGAGGTTGTCGAGGCTCCACTGGGAGCAGAATCCGACCTGCCTCTTCAGGTAGTCGGGCTGCTCTGCCCACGACTCCAGGACAGCAAGGCGATTGCTGATACAAGACTCAGATACCGTTAGCTTGTTCTCACCTGAGGAGGAGAAGTAGTAGTGAGTGAGGGAAGGAAACAATGAATGTATGTGTGCTCTGTGCTTGTATCATACTTTTCAAGGGGTGATTTTATATGTTAACAAGTATTGATACCGACAGCTGGAATAAAAAGCCTGAATACTTGATTTGACAGCTGATTGTTTAAACACTAAAGGGGCAAGTGTACAGAATGATTAAAACAAGAATACAACTAAATGACAGCCTTCAAGTCAAAGTAAGCATAAAGAAGTGTGTTTTAAAATTTGTTAAAGGAGAGCCCCGAGCTGGTTAACCTGATCTTGTTGGACAGGTTGTTCCAGAGCCCTAGGGCCCCTGATGGAGAAGGTACTCTGGAGATGTGCGAGATAAACGATGTCCTATAGAAGTGAACTATGGCTTTAAAGCCTGTGTGGGAGAGGCACTAGTTGGGTTGCATGTAGGAATGCAGTGGGTGAACCTACTGGTCTGGGAGAACTTCTCCAAGGCGATGAGAGCAAACAGCATGACTGTTGGATGGGCCTCGGAGCTCTGGACAGAGATAACACAAAAGAAATATCCTCTTTAATTCTAGCATATTTCCATTGTGGTAAACATAATTTTAAAATGCATTTATTTATTTGATTTATTATATAAATCAATTATAAATTATATAAAAAATATATAAATGTATTTGATATCTACAGACAATCTGTTGTCTGTATCTGTTCAACATTTGTTACTATATGTTGCTCAGGTGTCATATTACTGTTTCAGCTATGGGTTTTGAGCAACATTTTTCCCATGTTCTATTTCAACCTTTTAGTCCAAAACACAAATGGGGTCACTACAATACAACTCAATGGGAGGTTGGTGTCAGATGGCTTCCAATTCAGAAAGCGCAGGCTTATGGAATGTGTGGTTCATTTAAGGATAGAGTCCCGTTCCTGAAGCATCACAAAAAATAAATAAATGCCCTTTGTGCATGGAGTGGAATTCCTCCTGTCCAATTTCCCCATTGACTTCGATTGTAAACAAGACAAAAATTTCACCAATATTAAAATTCATCACCAAAAAGTCAAAGGCCAAAACAAAGCTACTTGATTTTATGCCTTTTTTACACAAGTATCATTGAGAGTCCCACTGTGTGCGTGTGCGTATTCTCTCACCAGGCTTTCTAGAAGGTACTCTAGGGTTCCTGGGCTCAATAGTCCAATACTGGCCGGTCCTGAAAAAAAATGGATGAAGATGAAGTTAACAACAAACAGTGCTGCAGATATAAGGACCATTGTACCTAACCTAAGTTTATACAATGAGGAGTCTGTAACTACTTTAAGTCTCTGGTGATGTAGTTTTTACTTCATGAAGGCAAAATATGTTTGCTCAGCAATATTAGCCAAAACTCTACTTGGTGGACAAGATTAGCTTATTGGACATTTTATGGAGAAGCACTGGGAGCTGTGTGCACCTTGCTGATTTTGATGTCAGCACTATAAAAGACTGTGGCAGAGCTGCCCCCATTACTGTGTGTGTTTGTGTTTATCCTGAGATGCTGTTTCTGGGGTGTGACAACAGGAATGACTAGAGCAAAAGCTCAAATCTGTAAAGTTCTCCCTCTTCACCCTCCACTTGGTATGCTACAGGTGTCTGCGTCATGTTGTGTGCTTTTGTACTTCTATCCTACCAAAGATAGGAAAATTAGGAAAATCATCCAGTGTGAGGGCATTTGTTTTAAGTAGCAGAGTGCCCCAAAGATTTTGTGTTCTTATAACCAGTATGGTCGACTCTCACATCCACACTCATAGTGGATGTGAGAGAGTAATCTCTTTTAAAATCCATTGAAGTGTGTGTGTGTGCACATGCGTCTCTGTGTGTACCGTACCAGCCAGTTTCTCTGCCAGGCAGCCTAGGACAGCCGTGGTGTTTCTGTGTTTAGCAGGGCTGAGAGCGTCCAGACGTGCTACAGCCGAACTTAGACTCAACATTTCAGAGAGTTTCTGGAGAGCATCCTGGAGACAGAGGACATAGACCAGTTACTGTGCTGGACACACACTCACACACACATGAGCGTCCAGAAAGGAGAGGACGTAGGAGAGATTAATTATTAAGCTTTCACTCACAACATTTCGTGTTTTTGAATGAATTAAAACAAAAGCTTAATAGTAGGGATGGCTTGCATGCATGCAGGTAACATAGTAACACAATAGTAACACAAGGCAAAGGTGTAATAAACACTAGAGACATTTTTGCCCAAATCAGGTGGGACAAACAGTACAAACTTATGGGCTGGTCCGGGTCGGACTGAATTTTTCCACTTAATTGCTTAGGTTTGGGTCAGGCTTGGGTTACAAAAATGTAGAACAAAAACATTGCTTTGAGTAATTGATTATTGGTTAATATAGTTGTGAGAAAAAGTTTGTAAACCCTTTTGAATTACCTGCACACTAAAAATAGATCAACACAATGTGACAACAAATAACACAAAAATATGTACTTTTAAATATCTTAATGAACATATTGTTCAAATGTTAACAGATTTCATTGGAAAAAGTATGCGATTTAGTAACTGGTGGAACCTCCTTAAGCAGCAATAACCTCAACCAAATGTTTCCTGTAGTTGCAACTACAGGAACGGCTCGCTTCACGTCATGCCACAACATTTCAATAGGGTTAAGGTCAGGACTCTGAATTGGGATTTGTCCAAAAACATTTCCAAAGTTTTGTAGCCTTTTCCAGCCTTATAAGCCTCAACAACTCTACTCTGGATGTCCTGTGAAATTTTTATTCCACTTCAACAGTTCAAAAGGCTCCTGCTGAGTTGCAATTTTCTTGCAACTGTAGCATTGTCAGGGTTTGGTCAGGTTTCCCCTAAGGCTTTGTTCGGGTTTGGAAAGAAAGTTTTCAGGTTAAGTCAAGCTATCACACACGCGCACACACAGCAGCTGCTGACCTTGGTGGGCAGGGGGCACTCATCCAATAGAAGGGTGATCACAGCAGGGCCCAGTGGATCGTCCAATGGGATCACTCGAATCAGAGACTGCACCACCTCAAGCCAACCATCATCTAGGAGAGGAGAGGAGAAAAGATTGATTTGAGATTCAACTGACTGATTGTTTGAGCCCCAAAGGTGTTTAGGTTTGTAGTTTTGTGTGAACCTATGCAATGAGCCACAAGAATTTCATTCAAGACACATCCTCAGATGGCAACTGATAGATTGACACCTGATCATCTCTATCCCCATTTATCCCACATGGTTACAATTAAAATACCATGACCTTAATGCCACTATGTCAGGATATCAAGTTTCCTGTTGAGCCTAACACATGACAGCTTGCCTGTGATTGGCCAACTTCTTGACAGCAACTATCAGACAAATCAGTATCAGTTAGTGTCTTTATAGACAGATCAAATATATACAGGTGCCGCTGACTGAGTTTCTGTCACAACAGCAGCACATTAGTCAGGTGCACTGTAAAAACAAACAACTCAGGCCGATTTCAGCAAAAAATCAATCACTGCCTAAACTAAAGTTCATGGATTATGCAAAGGATGAGGCGATATGTTGAGCCTGATACAGGAATGCATTGAAAAACAGCATTTTGCACTATCCTCAGCAGTTTTATAATGGAACGCAGAACATCAAAACATAAGAATGACTAGAATAAACAACCCACCAGCAGCTACAGCAGTTGAGTACACTGCTTTACTGTCTGAGAAAATAGGCCATGCCAAATCCTTCCCATGTTCTCAATAATGTTTTGTCTTTTCTGATGCTTCTTTATCACGGGGATATGTTTTTTTCCCCCCTAAATATTAAACTGTAGTATTTAACTTGACCTAACTCTACATCTGTTTTTTTCTGACTAGCTATAGAAATGTTTTATGTATTGTCTAGGCATATGGCTTCTGGGTGTATTTCAGTAGTCTCTTTAGCCTCTTTCACACATGCAGTGAAATCCGGAACTTATCTAGACATTACTCGGAGGGGCTGTATGTGTCAACGCAAATGTCCGAATCAGTTGGTCTGGAAATGAAACTGACTTTACCCACCCAGCAGCCTAGTCTAAAATCCGTTTTCTCACCGAGTGAGCCCAAGTGTGAATGGAGCAGAAGATTCTCTGAAGTATTCACTACGACGAGTGGGTGTGTTGACGTATTTATCATGTGACTGGTGTGAAACCAGGATAATACAATGTATCTCTCCTTCTACCCTTTCGTCAATACTGCGGATACATCTAACTACATTTAGTATTGGCCTCAACGCAAAAACGGCCACTGAGAATGAGTCGTCACTTCATCTGCCATCTTCATGCTGTAAACAAAACACTGCGATTTCCGCAGCGTACTTTTTGCATCTTGTCCTGTCTCCTGCACGCTCTACCCAGGCCCACCCCTTACCTAAACTAACCGGAGTATTTTCTGTTGTGAACGCATCCGAAACAGACAATCTCCGGTGGTGTGCTATATGTGTGGAAGGGCAACTCTGGTTAATGTGCAGACTTGATTCTCTGGAAAATATCAGAGGTGTATATCTGAGAGAGGCTTTTGCTGCATTATGCTTTCAGAATGGTTTCTAATAGCGTTCTTTTGCCCATAAAGATTGGCGTTTGGTCATTTCAATGAACGCTTATTCTACTGTTGGCATCAATTAGTGATTCCAATATTCACTACAGCAAGAAAATTGCCATCACTGGTAGCAAAAATGTGATATATTAACCCCCTTTGCCCCATTAACAGTTTTATTTTAGTTGTATTGCAATCAGCACAAGAGCAAAAAAGAAGAATCAAAACAAGAAGCGACATAGAAACAAAAAATTTTTTTTTGCACCCTTTCCTGTGCATAAGGTGACTCGGTAAGAACCTCTGGCTCGCTCTCTCACACACTATCACACACTATCACTCCTCCACATCAAAGCCAGAGCACACTGGCTCATGAATAACGCATCATTGTAGCACATGGCAGACAGAAAGTGGCTGGCTGGCTGATTGACTAACTTGCTGGTCGGCTGCCTTCAGGGTCCAGTATCTGCTAGTCAATATGTAATGCCAAAAACATTTCAACTCGTTTTTATGTTACACTCACAAAATCCTCTAATGGACAACAACAACAAAACTGCAGTAATACAGTGATGTTTCTTTGTCTTACTGTGACATTTTACTAACTTTCTGCACATACAGTCGGCTAGCAGCATAAATATCCATCTGGAACAATCAACATGGAGATTTAAATGGGTAGTTGACTGGTGTGATGTATGGCCAAAGCAAAATGAATTCATTCTTTTTAATGATCAAAAAAAGCATAATTTGTCAAAAACATGGTTGGGCAACTAACATAATACAAGAAAACTTGTATTACGTTAAATCTATACAACTCTTCTTAAAAAATAAAGAATATACTGTGAGGTTAGGCACATTACCAGGCGGCCACAAAGTTTAACACTTTTAAAATTGATTTAGCCTATATTTTCTATATTCATATGATCATTACTATGTATGTGTGTAGAAAACTGACATAAAATTCCTGCCCTGCTACAAGCAAAATTACATGTATTGCAATAATAAACAGTGTATTAATGGCTAATAATGCATAGAATATACTGTATAACAGTCAACAAACCACAGAATAATATTGACTCCAAGTATTTAGAGCTTTGCACATCATCAAAGGTCAAAGAAACTGTTGATAACATTAGCCACCTCCTTGATGGTACAACACAACACGGTCATGCCAAATTCCTGTTCATTTATTTTAAGGTTCCTAACCTTTCTCATTTATACCATCTGACCTTCACATGACACTGATGCTTAGTGCATACCAGACTGAAAGAAATGGTGTTTCATTTGCCAGGGGAACATCAAGCTGCCCCAGTAGACGTGTAAATGCCATCTTTGTTTAGGCAGCATGCATGACTTTTACAATGGCTTTTCTACAGTCAGGTCCAATTTTTCATTGGCTTTGACCCTTGTTCCTAAGATACACCCAATTAGTGTCAGCATGTTTTAAGATGTCCTCAAATGAGGCTTGCCACCAAGACAGTGGAAAAAGCAGCACTAATTAATTCATTAGAGGAGAATAGTGCAAGGGGAACATATTGACACACATATACACACCACCTTTCACATTTACATCGAATTGAATTGAATGGAAACATATTCTACACACATTTGTCATGCCAACTCTTTGTCATCCAGTGTGATTTCTATGTGACTGCCACGTTTGATATTAACATGTTTTCAGTGCCCATGACATACCACACAAACTACTTTCAACATCCTCATCTGGTCAATGCATTGTAGCGGTATGTGAATGGGCTTACACACGGTTATAAGATAAACCTGAAATCCAACTGTCAAAAAACAGCTACTGAGGAAGTATGACAAAGGTGATGTGTCTGAACTTCTGTCTGTGTGTGTGTGTGTGTGTGTGTGTGTGTGTGTGTGTGTGTGTGCGCACATTTAATTTCTTACCTGTCTCTGCCATCTCATGCAAGGTGATCATGGAGTAAGGGGGCTCTTGGTCACTGAAAGACAAGACAAAGTTTGTACACATGAGTTTATGAGTGTGTGTATGTGTGTGTGTGTGTGTGTGTGTGTGTGTGTGTGTGTGAGAGTGAGTGAGAGTCAGAGAAAGTGCCTAAGAGTGCATGCCGTGGCTATGACGTTCTACACTCTTTATGTGATATGTGTGTTTACGTATGTGCATGCTTTGCACTCTTTACAGCTGTTTAGGTGCAAGTGGTAAGTGCTTGCTGGTAAGAGCATTAAACCGGCGAGTACATCTTCAGTTATGTCCCTGAGACCACTGCAATAAATCTGGATATAAATAAATTATGTAAGTGTATGCATGCATTTGTGTTTCCGTGTGTGTGTGTGGCTCTAGACAGAAATGTAATTCCATTAACAGGATAATTGCGATGGATTTGCTTTAGCTGCTGCTGTTGTTTTTGTTGTTGATGATGATGATGATGCCGCCATTATTGTTGCATGTCATATGCCCATCCCAGGCTGAACTGTGCAGTCCCTTTGTCAGGCATAACCTCATTTGGACAATTGGATCCTCAGACTTCTAAACAAACCTAAGCAATGAAGTAATGCGACAACTGTTTGAATTCCCTTGGTGATACATGAGACTTCAAGCATTTCAATAATAAATCAGACTGTGCACGAATCTTGACACATGTGCATGACACGTGAATAATTCTGCATGCAGGGTTTTTTCAATGTTATGTTTACCTAAATGTATCAAAATGTCACAATGTGATTTGTTTTGCAGCCCTAGTTTCATATTTTGTTTTGCTCAGTATTTTGTATTTCTGTATGAAGTATTCATGAACTTAAACACATAAGCTTAAACAACTGAATTTCTGTGGCAGACATGGAAAAAATGCAAGTAAGAATAGAATAATGAAATATAGCTGCTAGCAGCAATGAACAGGTTACCACAGCGTGACAAAGAATGTACTGAGTCCCCCAATTTCTCAGCAAGGCATTGTGGGTATTAGAATGTTTATTATCATAATACAGCCCAAGGATGAAACAGCTGTATTTTCTTCAAATGTCAACACATGGCAGTAGATGATGCTTCAGACCATTACTGAATTAATTTTTTTGGAGGGCTCATTGTAGTGGTCCCCATGGGCCCACAGCTGTGATTATTTGTGTACGCATATGTACTACCATGACATATTACAACAATGTAAACAGTGTAATATGATGGGTTTTGATATTCACTGTTATTCGTATACACCAAAATAGAAGAAATATTTTCATTTCTTCATTGATTTTGTTTGCATATTGCCTAGCCCTACATTAGAATCACCAATATGACAATTTTCATACTGACCTGACAACACAATTCACGCAAGGAATTATGGGCATTGAAATGGCCTTGTCAAACTCGTTGTGTATGTGATTCTGCTCTCCCTGAGTTTAGCCTCTTTCCAATGAGCCAAAAGTCACAGGGAGCACAGGGAGACTCATGGGCGTGAATGTATCTCATTGTGTATGAAGCACGTCATAAAAACGACTTTAAAAGATATATTTTTGACCCATGTCTGCCCACGGCTGCTTGTGGCACTACAAGATTAGCTTGTAAATGACAAAAGTATCATACATCAAAGATACTAATAGACAGTACTGCTTGAACTATGGGTAGGAAGGTTCAAAATGGTCAGAGGCCTAGTTGTGGTGATCCCCATAGAAAGAGTAGCAATATGCATGATAGAGGTTCAAGTACACAAGATTTTTTTGGTTTGGTTGAAACTGTGCAAGGCCCTGGTATTAAGGTATAATTTCAACTATAATGTCTACTTTAAGAACTGAACAAACCCATCCCTCTCTTCCTCCCATCCCCATCCATATGCTATTAATATTATTTCCCTTGTTAGACTCACTTGTCTACAAGTGTCCTGATGACAGCGAGCGTGTCCAGCACCAGGCCATCCACATTCTGTTTCTTCCGTCTTGGCTCATGGGGTCCACGCCCCCGACGTGGTGGCCTGACTGGGTCCCTGGGCCGACTGCTCCGAGCCTCTCCAGCATCAACACTTACGCCTGTACCGTGATCCACCCGTCTGGCCTGGCCTCGGGTCGATCTTGTTTGGTGGTGGTCCTCCAAGTCACTGTCCTCCCGGCACACACAGCTGTTACCCATGGTTACAGCGCCGGAGACCACACTGGTAAGGGTCTCCCAGAATGAAGGAGGGGGTTTTGAAGAGGAAAGGAAGAGCAAAACCCGTGCAAGGCTCCTGCAGGCACAGAAAGTGATCCAGGCGGCTACTATCATATCATTTGGAGTGCTTGGTTTTGGTGGGTTTCGTCCCAACGGGCTGGGTGGGGTCAGTGTCACTGATCATGCTTGTGCCAAGTTGAAACGTAGGACTGGTGGAGCCGTAATACTTTCTTTCTGGCTGGTTAACCTCACCAGGAAGGCTTGAATGATGTAATGATCATAAATGCTACTGGTACAGGGTCCAGCTTTCTCCCTCGACTTGTCCACCTGAGGGAATAACAAAAACAGAACAGGGAAAGTAAAACTCAGCCCACAAGCAAAGTCCAGCCTGATTCCTATACTTGAATGTTAGACAGTCTTATGTCCTCACAGCAGCAAAGCTAAAGCTTAGCTTAATCAACTGATCCTGTTAGATAACGGTGACATTTCTAGCTAACAACAACTGAAGAAATAACGTAAAGTAATAAGCAAAACACTCGTTAGCCATTTAGTTAGGAAATCATCCCTCTTGGACTGTATAAATCTAACTTCTATCTTCTTTAACTCTGTAATTGTTATCAAGGGTTGCAGCTTATCACATAACTAACCATTTATCACTTAATCACTTCAGACATGTTAGTATTGATTACTGACAGAGGTTCTCAAAGTTAGCTGGCTAGCAAGCTAGCCACCCACCAAGCTTTACATTGTTCACTACAAGCAGCCAAGTTGGTAATTCAGAATGACAACCAAGCCTCAGAATTCCATGGCCACCATTTCGTTAGTAAGCGAATATGAACCAACTTTGACCTGACATCCATATTTACGTTACCACCACCTGAAAAACAGGACTGCTCAAATGCAGCCAACAAAACAGTCAGATAGCTACGTTGTGTAGCTAACAAGCTAGCTACCCTGTAAGCAGAAGACTCATCCAATTCTATAGGCAAGCTAGACAAGTTAGCTAACCTGAGCAGCAATGGTCTGTCCGTTGTACACAAACGCAGGTTGACAACAGGATGTAGAGGGAAATTTACACAATTCACATATATCCTATAATCAACCGTTGCTGATATCTAACACAGCATAGTCACCTGACAGTTAGCTAACGCCTCGCATACATTTTAACGTGCGCTACACCGCTAGCTACTTGCTAAGTTCCGTAGCGTTGTCCGCTAGTCATCAGCTGTCGATGCGGAGGCGAGGCTGAAGAGGGAGGAGGGAGGTGTATTTCTACTCAGTCATGACAGAGATGTTGCATACCACGAACAAACTTTTTTTAACAATTGAAATACTTGTCAGCATGCCTGTCCTAGGTTCAAGGACCTCTAAATGTATGACGTGACATTTCAGGTGCTAAGCAATGTGCAAAGTGAGTAATGTAATGAACATAACCATCAAGTACTCCGATGAGACGACGGAGACCAAAAACTATATCGATGTGAAATTTGTGTTGAAAGTAAGACAACATAATTTTCTCCATTCTTCTCATAATTGCTCTGTAGTTTAGTACGCGGAAGGAAACACTAGCCAGCCCCGTGCTAGGGATTCGTTTCCAAGGTAACGTGTACACACATTGGCCATGACAATTTGATAGAACCTGCATTACAAGCATTACACACATTGAAAGAGTTTATAGTGTTAATACTTAAACTGAAATAGTACATACTGTACATTGAATTGGGCTTATTTCAACAGATTGTAAACAGATTGATTGCCTATATGTAGGTGCGATGACTACCATGATGTCCACATTCTAATCTATCAAACACGTCCTACAACTGTTTTCCTCTGACCATGTTTCCTAATTAAACAAATTAAACATCGTGTAGTTTTCACTTAGCGACTTCTGGCAAAGTTGCCAGAGTAAATTACAAGACAAAGACATACAAAATACACCAAATATTGCACTGACCATAAAAATGGTTTATTAACAACTTTAAGCTTATTTGATGTCACAGAATGTGGACATCTGAATTGAGTAGTATGATAAAACAAATCTGTAAAGATAAGTTTCTTTCACTGCACTCATTACTTAACACTCAAAAAAAAACTGTCCTATACAAAAAAACCTTTCACATTTATCATGTAATCATTTGCTGAAGATTGAGAGAATCACAACAATGAAACAAAGAAGATCAAAGGCTGTTCTTTTCTTCACATGTTTGATGAAATAATGATCAGCAAAAGTTAGGGGTGATAATAAACAAAACAATGGAGTATACATTGTTAAACAATGACCTCTGCTGATGTGGCTTCATGCAGCTAACCCTGTCCAATTAATGCTATCTGCAAAACTTTGAGTGACGGTATTGCCACAGGCCTTTTTTCTGAAGCCGCTTTGTAAGTTGATCATCCAAGTGAAGCTCTACATGAAGATGCACATATAATCAGATCATTCAAGGTTGTACAGAGGAAACAGGAAAACAATAGTCATACAAAGTGCGCATATAAGATAAGCTAAGATGGCTCTTTACTGCAATTTCCCCTCAGGGGCAATAAAGAGCCATCTTATCTTACCTTATCTTATCTTATGTGCACGCTTTGAATGACTTGTTTGCATTTTTCAGTCATATTGTTTTTATTTATATAGATTACTATCAACTGAAAATGCATGAGGATTAAAGTAAATTATCACAGAACCACAGATATTCAAATCATCCATGTTTACAATTGGTGAACTATTTCAGATTGTGTGCTGTAAATTGGGGCAATCATATACCCTGCTTCTGTCCAGACATGTATTTAAGTTGCTGTCGCGATACATGCCACACTTTCCCAGGTCTCCAGTGAATCTTTGTGACAGAGGGTGGTAAGCACACGGTGAACTTTCAAATGTCGGAGAGAGAAGACCATAGTCTCTTGAGGTGGTCTTGTACAGGAGACTCTGGAGTTTTGCCCATGGCACTGATGGCATATCTTCCACTGCAGGGATCATCATACAAGAGAAAACTGGGTTTCCAGGGTTGGCACATGTTTTGGCTTGATTATTTTGTCCCCACTGCTCTTGAGAGGCTGACATCATTGCAGTTCCTAAGTAATGAAGACATATCTCAATTCAAAAACCTCAAGGTTATAGTTTTTTTTCCACAAAAAAACCCATACAGAATTACCAGGCTCAATTAGGCATTTTATTCCAAACAATTTTTTTTTTTTTAAAAACTTATTATTTTAACATCTATATCTACCCATCAAACTCTTAAAGTTATACCACCAAGATTATATGGAATAATATGGTTATTACTGTTAAAAATATTTGACCTTCATAAGTTGCATGTAAAAAAATAAAATGTATGTAGGCTAATAGATATATGATGAGATGGAACTATTTGGATGTATGAGGATTTTATGAATCTGTATAATTTCCTTTTCCTTTTAAAGAATTTACATCAGTGAGAAATACAATCCTGCCCAGAATCTCCCAGTTGGTTAAAAAACACCTCACCTTTGGAGAAACCTTCATAAGAAAACCCAGTATTATCTTAGATTAAATCTTTCTACTTGACAAGAAATGTAACAATAAATATATCAAAGGTATTCTCCAAAAGGAACACATAGTGCCATCTAGAAGTCAATTCAACTGGAGAAATTGGATTGTCTTAACTTGCCAAAGAAGACAGATAAAAGCAACAATAATTTAAAAAGTAGCCTGAGTGGAATGTCAATCTGTAAAAATCAATTATGAGCCTATCAATTAATCAATTTTTTTTAATTTTTAATTTTTATTTTTTTAGGCATTTGCTCCTACTTCTACTGGTTATTTTATATAATATAGTATGGGCTATAATGTGGTCTTGCATTACGCTGCTGTTAGCCTGCATTTTACCTCCTACAAATTAGAACGTGGCTTTGTTGAGAAATGCTAAAAGGAAACAATCTCCAAACATTACCCGTCAATTATTTGACAAAGACGTGTTATGGGGTGGGGTAATTTTTTAATAAAATCTTAAAATCTTACTGATCGTCGAAAATGAACTATTTTAGTTACTCTTGTACATTTAGATGCTGTGACCTGAGTAAAATTGAATTGACGGCACTTGAGTAAAACAAGTGATGTAAGCAACCTGGCGTTATTTTTACAGCGATGGATGTGCCAGACTTACCTTTCCACTAGACTGAAAAATCTCGAGGGTTAATAGTGGCTATAATATTGCAAATTAGTTACTAACTAACTCCAGTTCACCTACATAACAGTCGTCATTCCGCTGTCTCTGGCTGGTTGTGTTTACCACAGCACTGCTCTTAGCAACAGGTTTCCAGGAAGTGGTGTCTAGTTACCATAGAAACCATAGATCGTCCATTGGATTCCCATTGTGATTAGGTCCTTGGGATTTTTATTGAGTGATTGGAAACATGTTTTCTTCATCAGCAACAATAACAATTAGTAATAATAATAACAATAATAACAACCATAATAATAACAACTTGGAAGGGTCTTGAAATTCCAATGGGTTGGGAGTTATTGTTCCAAAACAGAGAGTATGACAGGACAGTGAGTTGTGAAAGCCAGAAATAAAATAATCAATGAGTCTTTGGTATTGATCAACAACCTTATATAAAAAACAACAACCCTGTAGATGTATATTATGGACATTTTGTGCTATGGAGCGGTTATTGCACTTTTTCTGAAATCTGAATGTCTCTAAAGCTGAGGGGTTTTTTGTTAGAAATGAATACATCATGTCAATCTAGTGAAAAGGAAGACAGAACAGATAAAGACAAGATTAGGGTTACACCTCTTGTAATGTTACACTCATTTTACATTTTAGGCATTCAGCTGAAGTACTTATCCAGAGTGACTTACAATGAGTGCACCTTATTTAAATCATCATCATCACTAGGGTGGTGTCATCCACGAGTGGATTTTGATAGGCATTTTGATAGTGGCTGGTGGGAGTCAGACAGATAGGGTCACACAAGCTGCCCTGTCAGGATGTCTGATGTTCACTCCCAGATTGAACAATTTTGAGTGGTGCCATTTTTCCATGGAGCAGTTTGGGACTACAGACTGCATCATCCACTAAACAAATTGTCCTTTAGGCACACCGAAAAGGGTCGAGCAACTCCTTTCGTGGCTGCTGAGCAGCAAAACAGCCGTAAAAGGAGTTGAGGTCTGTGACAAGCGTAAAGAGTGCTTAAGCGGTTTCTTGTAGCTTGTGTAACGGTCTTCTAGAAAACTGGTTGTACTACCAGTTTTCTGGAAGACTCATTCCCAGCCAGTCTTTGAATTCCAACTGATGACCTCTGGTCAAGTCTGCTTCTCTAAACTTTAGGCTAGCACTGCCCCCTAATTTGGTTTTGTCATTTTGCTTGATGGCTCTGACGGCCCTGTTATCCCGGCCTGCGGATATTTATCTCCAGCTTTCTGCTCCTTGATTTTCCTCATGTTCCTCACTTTCCCAGAAAGATTAGAAACATTTTCTGATTTCTCTTGTAGGCTGTCGGCCTATGCCTGATACTTTCAATAACCTGCAAGTATCACCATGGTGATAGTGTAGCGTGAGCACATAATAGCATGTTGTGCGCATAAGTCTCTGCCAGGAGTAATATTTTAGCAGTGACAGAATATCATGGAAGTGTATGTTCGTATAATCACCACAGTTAAGGATAGGAATGAATAGGATAGGAAGGAAGTTTGGAGAAGATTTCACAACAAAGTGTCATTTCCTTGCCTCAGGACTATCATGTGGTGCAGTGTGCTCATCACACATTTGGGTCATTGCAGAAAGAGGCAGCTATTGTCATCCTTGTAGGGGTTTTGGGGGTTCTGCGGTTCTAGGGGTTCTGACAAGCCTTACCACGGAATATAACCTCCTCGGGCTCACCTTGTGTGGTTGTGCATGTGCTTTCGGTCGCGAAAATTCCTATATTTCCCACAGCACGTGAAGGTAACATTTGCATATAGGTTACACCATCAGAATGCGTCAGCTAGCTACGCATGATTATCGCGACTCGATACTCCATAGGCAACACGGCTAACGTTACTGTGCAAAAACATTGTTCATTTGGGCTAACCTTTTGTTGCTGCTATTTTCTTATCAGTTGGTAAGCTGGTGAGTATATTAGGAAGGATAGCAAAAGTGGCAGTTGACTAACGTTAGATAGCTTACCTTCTGCCATACTGTCTGAAGGCTAGCCTGAGGCTGGCTACAGTAACAGGTTTGATTTAGCCACCGTAAGCCTGAGAGAGAGGAGGATGGACAGTGAATTTCAGCGGGATGGGAGAGTCCTGGATCTCACTGATGACGCCTGGAGGGAAGACCGACTGCCTTACGAAGATGTCACTATCCCTCTGGTAAATGTTGGCTCTGACATCCATGGTTAAAACTATTTTGAACAAAGATTCGGCTACGACAAGGCAACGTTATTTTAGTCTCGACCTCTCTTCCTGGTTTTGGTCTTGTCCCGACCGACGAGGAGAAGATTAATTAGATGATCCCCAACAGACACATGCAAGATGATGTCTAATAGACCACATTTCTTGTCACAGATCCTGACAATTGACAGCATTCCTGTTAATTTTGCTTTCCTCTGAAATGTTTCCTTTTTCTTCCTTTTGTTGTTTTTGTTTGTCCTGATCCCATCCCTGATATTAACTGAATGAACTGAAATGCATCAGACCCCAGCCCTGCTGCTCTGTTTCATGGCATCATGTTCTCCCTGTCCTCTTTCAGAGTGAACTGCCTGAAGCTGAGCAGGACAATGGAGGATCAACAGAGTCTGTGAAAGAACAAGAGATGAAGTGGACAGACCTGGCTCTGCAAAGCCTACATGAAAACACACCGAACACTGGAACCTAAAAGCTCAGCTTGCAATCCGTGTGTACTGCTACCTGTGGAACCAAGACAGGTCCCGCACGCTCTTTTTACAAGGACTGGTAGTGAGCTCCAGCTGAGGACGTGTGATAAATGTAATTTGAGTCAGTAACTGGTTTATATTCTTTGTAAATATTCAAGCATAATGGATCTACAGTTTGAATTATGGTTGGATCTGAAAGTTAAGACATTATTTCCATCGGCAAGTCCTCCCTGCTAGAATCCAGAAAGTGTGCATATAACCATAATCAATATGTCAAATATACCCTGAAGTGGAGCTGGAACAATCGATCATTTTAAATTGGTGACCAATTAGTAAAGTAACTTGAATGTTGGTTTCTGAAGCCTCTTGATGGCAAGAAGTCTCATCCAAATATCCTGGCACTGACAGTTGTATGTTGTGTGGTTGGGTAGTAAATTAGATTCAAGATTTTTACAACAGACAATTTTAACTCTGACAGCAACAGTCCTAGTCCAGGAGGCAATCCTTACATTTGTTTTCAGTAATACTTCCTCTGAAGCAGAGGATATCTATAAGCAATAAATAAAAACATTTGACCTTATTGTGTGTTAAATGCTAATGCCATCAAAGCAAAAGAAAATTTTGGTTTCAAATTTCGTACGTAATTTTTTGTAGGTTTTGTATCATCTTAAATTTTAGGCAAATTGGCAAACACAACAATCAGGTTGGAGAGAAAAACTGATTAGGAAGATGAGAAATGTGAAGTGTCCTGTAGAAATGCCAGGTTCTACTTACAATTATTCTAAAATCCTATTATGTGAGTATTTCTAACCTGCCTTCTGCCACTGCTGCAATCATTGCGTTCCCCTAGAGGTCACTAGCTGCTGTTGTGGTGCCTCAGTAAAGTCCAGCATGACAGCAACAGTGGCTCATAGTGGGCTACTTTATTGCCAAACAAAATACAGACACTGAATGTCAACATAGCCTCGCTTGTTGAAATTCTACTCACAAATCAGAGACAGTTTTTTTTGACCAGCCATTGGTGGGGGAAAGACATCACTTTGAGGAATACAATCACGGACTTTAGTGCTACTGGTAGTATTATCTATCAGTCTATACAGTTCAATCATAAGAGGCTATGTTTACAATTATAAACATTTATTAACAGCATGAGAAATGTGTGTGGGCATAGGTTTGGCGTAGACTCCAAGAGGTATCCACTGTTTCAGTCCAAAACAGTCCATCTAATCTTGATACTTTACTTAGAACAATGCCTTTTGATAAATAGTGAAGGAGCAGTGCCTGATATGTTGCCTCTATCAACATTTTTCCAGGAAAAGTGTTAAAATTGTGAATGACCTCAGAACCTGAAGGTAGGTGGATGGGACAAACGGAAAAGAAAACAGTGCAAGCCAACATTTTTACCAAGATGCACTCTGATCACACCGTGCTCTGAAGAAATGCATAACACATGCCAAGGATGGGTATGTGCAAAGACAGATTCCACCTTGTGTAACATAGCCAATACATTTTCCTGAAGAAATATTAAAAAGTATGCTGACATCTTTCTGCAATATCTGTACAGTTATACTGAAACATTAAATCCATGAGTATGAGGACTATATTGTATGGGGAATTGTTATGCAAGTATACAAGTTACTTAAGGTTGTATCCAGATGGCGCTTCAATCCACCTTTACCCAAGCAGAATGTCATCAGGCATGACAACCCAACTGAGACAAACTGAACTGCAGATGAAGTTTGGCTCTTTTGCTTATGTAAGAGCAACTGTTATTATCACGGGTTACAATTGGGTGGGGCTGCTGTATGCTGTCTCAGTCTCCACCCCCCCCTCCACACTCCCTGCCCCAGCCCGTCAAATAAACCAACCGAACCACATCGCAATCTGGTGTAACTTTCCTTCGTGCCAGCACTTTCTTGGAGGTTTCAACCGGAAAAAAAAAATCCAGATTTTTTAGCTCCATCGTTTGCAGGCTCTGCCGTGTGCTTGCGGATGTGGTCATGTGGCCCCTTCCCCAGGAGGGCTGAGGGGTGACGGTACGAACCCCCCAGACGATCCCAGAGCGTGGAGTACTGCCCATAGTTGTAGTTAAAGAAGAGGTGATGGTCCACGTGGTGGGCAGCGCCATTGATCACCTCTATCAGAGGGCCGGGGAGGCGGTAGTCACCGTCATGTATGGAAATGGTCCAGATGTTGACAAAGACGAAGAGGGAGAGGTAGACCACCTG
>CABFOQ010021692.1:0-19955 GCA_900660455.1 Gephyroberyx darwinii | reverse complement strand
ACACTCCCTAAGCCTACACAATTCAATACTGAAAGCATAAGAGGGGTAGTACAATATTGGTCTTTGATAAAAATCTGATAGAAAAACAACTTTTTGTTCACATCAGTTCACACTAAGAAGATAAAATTCCAGTCTGCTGTTACCATGGACACAGGTGGCACTTCAGTCTTGGAACGTATTCATTTTGGTGCAGGAAAGGGCAAACAGCTGGAAAATGTAATGTTTCCATAAATGATGCTCTACCCTTAATGGTGAAGACAATGCTTGCTGACTGGTAATGTTCCAGAGATTCAAAGCAGACCAACTTACCAGTATTTTGGGAGGATGCAGGATAGAGGACACTGAATCACTCCACGGGGATCAGCGTACAAGAGGAGCACTTAGTCACATAGTACCAGGGAAAACAAGTGCAGCTAGATCTCTGTGACTAAGGGAAGAATAAATTCAGATTGTATCGATCCTCTGGTGGGCCTAGCAGTGAATAGACCTAGCACAGCACCAAGAGTCTCATCAGCTGTGGAAATGTGACACACAATATGTAGGAAAAAGAGGTAGGATCAAATTCTCTCCCCTTAACAGAACATCATGCAAACAGTGTAACATGGAAAAACAATTGTCTTCATGAAATGAAAGTGTAACAAAGTGCTCTGTACACTATATTAAGCAACATTTTAGCAATAATTGCCTAAATGTACCTTTGGGTTGGGTTAACCTTCATGAACAAATTGTAGGTTATCTCATTGCCTGCCTATCCTTGGTCATGTGCTGAATCTGTGTGCATGTGGATGTTTCTGCATAAATGGCTGCATTTAAGTATTGCCATTGTCATCTGTCGTGCTAATTAGAAAATTGTATTCCTACCGACGTTCCAACCAAACCACCGGCTGCAACATTCACACTGCATATGAGGGAGACCCACCATTACTCTTTGTGAATATGTTACTGTTGCATGAGGTGTAGTTCCCTCAGATCCTGCATATTATAACCAGTTGCAGCTATTGTGATATAGCTTTTATGGTTAGGGGTAAGAAAATATATTGAATATGGATCCAGCAGTTTCAGAGTTGAGAGTTATATAGTTCAATTAGATACTTCATACGTCAATATATTTTAATTATACAAATTGTTCCACGTTAGTTGAATTAAAATAGATTCTTAAGCCAGTGAAAATGTTGACAATGTGTTTTTCTGAGTTTGGATTTTTTTTCTTGACTGTAGACTCACAATATTTTCTGCAATGCTTTGTCCTGGTGATATCCAACAATGGTGTTTTATCCGTCAAAATAAAAAGCTTGACTAATTGAAAGAAAGTAAGGAATTGTGGGAAGAAAGTAAAGATGTATTTGTTTTATCCAGATAGCGCTGACAGACAACTCATCAGCAGTCATCCTAACAATGTGGAGAAAACATTGCATTCATAGAAGCTTTTTATGAATTACTCATGTGAATTAAATATCCTTTGGTGGGTGGTATTATCACTAACTTGAAATCTTGTGTGGCTAATAATCTGAATCAGAAAATGTCTCACATAATGACCGTCATTGGTCATTATGTGAGACATTTTCCACATATGTTTACCGGTTTAGTATGGGTCTAAGAATAACATTCAAAATTGATTTTGCCGCAGGCAATCCAGAACTGTCCAGAGAACTCCTCACCCTTACCTTTTTCCTTGAACCTGAACTCCCACTTGGGGTTTGATTCTGGCCCTCATCTTGTGCCGTGGTCTACCAGAGTTTCTGCAACACAGCAACATTTATATTTCAACGGGTGAATATGAATTATGCACAATAAGCAGTGAGAAAGAATTTAATGATGCCTCGCTGGTACAGTCTGCCTCGACATACGAAGAGTGATTCCCCCTATCTTAGCTGGGGGGATGGAGGTGCTGATTTGAACAAATCTTTGACCTCATCCTTCTTGTTGCTTGGTGTTTGCAGTCAATGCACAGGTTTGGTGTGGGAGATGGGAATGAGGGTACCTCACCCTGTCAGAATATTGATCCACCCTGACATCTAATGTAATGATTCTTTGTCAGTAATGAAATGACTGGACAGGCTGAATTTGGGTCGTATCACCAATGACTTTTAATTAAGACTCCTCTGCCATCTCCCTTTGACCTCGTCATCTACAGCACACGCCAGACAAAGCCAGTTGATTTTTTTCGTCATCCAAACAGCCAGCACTTCTCCCACAGAAATTGGATGAATTATCTCCTGTCTCTCAGCGTGACCTTGGTTCATTAGGCAGATGAAGCCTTTAAATCAAATATCCTTTTGTAGCAGCAAGAGTATAAATACATCTGTGTATGTGCAATATGGTTTATTCACTCTCCATTGAAAAGCTCTGCACTCATGTACATCTCTGTACATCATCTCTTCATAAACAATAGAAATGAAGATCAGAGGGACTGTTTGGGCCTCCTTCCCTTTAAGCTTTTGGTGAAAATATTAACATTTAAAAGCCTACATGCATGTGCATTGATTCAACTTTCACGGGGTATTCATGTACCATTGATGTCTTTTGTGAAATAGAGGTGAAAGGGAAATATAAAAGATGCTGTAGTTCCTTTGACCATTACTCTTCTTAATTCACCCTAGCTACCACGGCCATGTAGCCCATTCCTTAATTTCTGCATTCTAAGGTTTATTTTTTATATAACTAATATGAATTAAGTAGAATATTATTACATGGTGGCCCATGGCTGGAAAGGTTTTGACCAAAGAGAGCATCCTCAAGTTGTTTTTTAAGCAGTATTATGTCAGAAATTGTCAGAAATGTTTTCACAATGTGTTTTAAAAGAATATTCCATACACTTCTGATATTTGGTGTAATGGTAAAATCTGTTGTATCTTTCTGAACTGCATTTTGAAACATATAGTCATGGAAATGTGGGTTACTAACCTCAGGCCCACTTACTTTTGTCATGCAAACACAAATGTATTAATGTCAGGTCGAGGTGGGAGATACATTTGACTGTAAAGAGGCCGTATACACCTAACCTAACCCTAGCGTTAAGGTAAACACTGGATAAACAAGTTTTTGTGGATGTACTTTGCATTTCTGGGTCTATTTTTGTTGTTATTTTTCATATTCCTGATTAATTGGACAAACCTGAACGTCAGGTTTTGGTGTCAGCCCCTCAGAAAGAGCAAGACGTTCAACAATCATACAAGGCGAAATCCATCGTAGAAGAAGAAGAGACACCAATTTCTCCAATGACTGTATCCTCAATAGTCCATGATGCAATGCAGTGACAAGACATGTTGAAATTTGTTGATATTGGATATTCATTTGTCCACCTTCAATAACTTTTTTATTGCCTACTGTATGATGTCTTCGGGTCAGCCAATAAAATAGGGGGCAATGATTTGATACCTCAGCTAAATAAAGAGATAAAATCTGACACTTATTTTGTTCACAGAATTGTTTAACAGTCTATGCAAGTTCAAATGATGTGATGAACACAAAACCATTTTCCTTGTGCACACATAGCTAAAAACCCTAAAGTTGTGTCCTACCCATTTCCATAAATAGATCCTAGTTAAAAGCAAAACACAACAACTTTAGGAGGTGAGAGGTTAATGTTTTCAACGAGCTGAAATGGTTTCCAAAATGTTTTAATTTGTGAGTATGTACATAGCCTAAGGGCTCCATTCTAGTCAAGTCACAACACTGTATATGCCTTTGGACATTTTCTTGACGTAGTGTGCTATATTCAGCGCGCTGCAGACTGACTTATTGAAAATGAATTTTGCCTCAGTTTAGGGACAAACATCTCCTTGCTGTATGTCCTGTTTAGATAATCACTGAAACATCAAAAATGGTTTATGCTCAGAATGAGATTTTTTTTTTAGCCTCGTATCCTATGCATAAGAGCTTTCCTCCTCCTGAATCTGACTTTATCACTGAAAGCAATGCATCAAAATTATAATTGGGAGATGCACACAGAATACCCCTGAAAACAATCTGCGTAATCCTCCACTTACTCCGGTGATAAATGAATCTGCTGTAGCAGAGTTTTCAATTGCCCCCTTTACATGCGTCTCATGGATCACACAACTACGAGGTACCCCCGTCTGCATTGTCTTACTATCACTCCTTTACCGGATGCAGTTATTTTGCGTCTGTGAAACAGCATGCCTCATCCTACTATCTCTGGTGATTTCCTATGCTGGCAATTTTCTATGCAATTAAATGATAAGCCTTTCTTGTCACTATTCAGATGGCAGGGCCCAATCAATTTTCAGAAATAGAACATGGTTGTGACTCTCACGTTTATTCTACTACGCTCAAAAGATCTGCCTTTAAACCCAAAATTTTGTAATTCACATTTTCTTTTCATTCCACTGAAGAACTTTATCAGTTCCTCTTCTGTGTGATGAAAGGTATTGTGTCATATCCGTGCTAATTACCGTTTGCCTAAAGAAAAGGTGTAATTAATATGTTAAATGAGAAGGAGCACTCCACATGGGAACTCATAATATAAATACACTTTCTGTTTCTTTTCTGACCTCTTGGTTGATTACAAAGTCAGGCTTTTGAGTACTAGCTTCCACTGTGAAATACACAAATTGAGGTATCCAGTATACAGGGGATCGTCTCATTTGTTGAAGACATTAACATATTGCAGGTTGTTTGACAGCATGGACAGCAGGCTGGGAATACCGGCACGCCGCAGCGTAATCCCAAGAAGGTTCATTACACTAAATCTACACAAGCTTTATTCCCGAGAGGACACGCCTGAGGAACACAGACACGACTACTGGATGTTTCAAGTTGTGGTGTCTTTAGATTCCCACTGTTTATACTAGAATTTTTTTCCCTCTGTATATAGTCTGTCACTTATTGGAATTCATACTGTACCCCATACTGCAATTCATGACAGTTTGCAGAGAAAACAGAAACTTATTTTATAGAATAGGATGCTACATAGAGTGAAAAAAAATACTTCACTTAGATAAGATGGAATCAATGTTGACGTGATAATATGAAAGATGTCACTGATGATGTGGGTCGCTGACCATACTTTTCATCTTGGTGTTGGGCCGAATTGTTTTTCTTTGCAGGTGGAATGCTTGAGGCACAAACCTGACGTGACTTTGACTACTGCATCATTCATGCGTTGTCAGCATCAGGGTGCAATGGTTGCAACAGACTCCAGTCCAGTGAACAAACATATTGACATACTGCCACCAACTAAAAGATTAAATCAGAGCCATGATTGCTCCATATCATTCCAATAAAATGAAATCAAATTTATTTAAAGTGCATTTCACACAGAAGTGTCTCAGTACACCTTAAACAATAAAAAATAAGCGAAGAGGTTACAGACAAAGGACACAAACAAGAACTAATACAAGCACAAACAAGTACAGAAAACAACAACAACATCCAATCACAATAAATAATTGTGCACACAGACAACTGTGTTTGTGCATGCTTATAAGTGAGTAAAATGTGTAGTGGCGATGGTTGTGATGGCGTATGTGTGTGTTGGGGACTGGTGTGTGTCTCCTCCATTTGTGAATTGGATTATGTGTGTAGCCGTGATTGTGTGGGAGAAATTGGGCTTGGTAAAAAAAAATGTGAATGATGTGACTCAAAGTGGTAAGGAATTAGACTTTTAAAGTAGTGCTCTATAGGAGAAACCTTGCTAATAACCTTGGAGTAGAAACAGGGTGTAAGTGTAGTTTGTCATTTATCTATACTGGTGCAAGGCCAGTATACATAGGTTAGAAGAAACACCTTGTAGTTAATGTGGTTTTGAACAGGAAGCCATGATGATGCTAATGATGGTACCACATAGGTACATCACTGTAGTCATCTGCACTAAGATATATGTATGTCAGGCATTGAGTTTCTCCACTTCCTGTACGACTCTGGTCTTATTTGCAAGAGTGAGAAGCTATTTGTCACCCCAAGCTTTTTTGTCGAAACTTGTAGGGTCAAGTTGAATATAATAATAAAAACGTCTTACTTGTTTGGTAATAGTACTTTAGAGCCAAATCCAGCAAGAATAGTGAGTTTTTTTACACCGGAATTTAGGAGCAAGCACTTCTTCCCAGAAAACTTCTAAATAAAATCCCACAAATTACCAAACATACTTCATACAAAATAAGAGTCTGAGATTACAAATGCCCAACACATCGCCACTTGTGATGTATGCGATTTCGAATAGACTGAATAAATTGCAGTGAAGTCATTATAGTTATTATATGACATGTTATGTGTCACTACTATGTGACATGTTACTTGTTACTACTGGGCGGCGGGCACAATTGTGATACTGAATGAAGAGCTGTTTGGGAGCCGAAAGAGCCGGCTCTTATTGCTGAGCTGAGCCAAATGATCTGACTCACTGAAAAGAGCCGGAATTCCCATCACTAATATGAAACAAACATATGAAAAGATGCAGCTGTCAGTTCCTCCCTCTCTGACACGTTACTTTTAACACAGGAATTAAATTATGAAGTTCCCAAGTTCCTGCCATTTTGCACCAGCGTTCAACAACATACAGGGAGAAATCCATCGTAGAAGAGGAAGAAAGACCAGCTTCTCCACCAACAGTAGACCTCAATAGACCATGATGCAATGCAGCCACAAGACATGTTGCGTTTTGGAACCACTATTGATATCGCTATCACTGTCATTACCGCTCTCTCCACCTACATGTAAAGACAACGGCTGGATACAACAAGTCCAGGCAAGTTCTCTGGGGGATGACGAAAGTCATTCTGGGAAATGTAGGGAATTACTACTTGAAGTAGACATAGATGAGATGAAGCAGGCTGAGGGAAAATGTATACAACAACAAATAAATAAATAAAATTCAAGACTGATGATATATAACAGTGTAAGAATATCTGAGGGTGGAATTTTCCTTTAACATGCCACAGTACCCAATGTAATATTGGAGTAAACCAGACATCTTGACCGGGTCATAATCAGAGTATGAGCTTAACTGGTGTTTCTAACAGAGTAATGACATTTACATGCGTCAACCCAAAACCGGGGTACACACAGGTTACCCTCCTTTTGCCTTTTTTCTCATCTAATTAATTATCCATATCGACGTTTTACCTCTCACCTCTGTATATATATTGCATATGGCACTGGCCATTGACATTTAAAATTTTAATTACTCCAATAATATAAATGCAAGGTACCCATCCATGACTTTTCTTTTTAGAATTCAAAAAAATCTACTTGGAAGATAAATGCGGACAGTTTTGACAAGTTTTTCCTCACAAAATACCCTCATTAGTGCCAGACAATGGGCCGCTGTGTGTTGGTTCTCTGAAGTGTGAATGTCTCTGCCTATCTTAGTGTTCTTGTAAAGCAACACACTTCTCTGCAACTTATTTTTCTCCCATCCAACTTTGTCCCCATCTACTTTTTCAAACTTTAAGCCACAAGCTCCATTCCAACTTTATATTGAGACAATTCTTTGGGGCATATAGCACTGTGCAAAAGTCAGGGACCACCTTTTTTCATTTATTTAATTTCCAGTCAAAATTTATTTATTTTTCAGCATCAGAAAAAAATGCAGGAAAATTGTGTGTCCACCCTTTGCCTTCATTACAGTTTCCATTTTTTCGGGAGACTTGCTTTGAGTTTTTCAAAGAAATCTGCAGGGATGTTTGTCCATGCTTCTTGTAAACACCTCCAAAGTTCAGTGTTAGAAGTTGTTTCTAATGATCCAAGTCATCCCAAACACATTCAATGATGTTGAGGTCTGGGTGAGCTCAGGGTGGCCTGTCCGTTGTTCTGAGAACACCAGCAGCTTGTTTGTTTGATAAGTATGTCTTGATCTTCTCAGCAGTGTGCTTGGGGTCGTTATCCTGCTGTAGAATGAATTTGTTCCCAATCAAATGTTTTCCAGAGGTATTGCATCATGTATTATGATTTGTTTGTATTTATCAGCATTCATGATGCCTTCAATAAAAAACAAATCACAAACTCCAGATGTTGCTACATATCCCAAAAGAGGCGCTGATCTTCCACCGTGACTGATGGTTGTAGACATGGTTCCCAGAGTCTTTCATTGCCGTACATACTGCCTGCCTTCTGTTACTTCCAGAAATCTCAAATGTAGACTCCTCAGTCCATAAAACCTTACTCCACGTCTCAGGTGTCCAGTTTCAGTGTTCTCGTGCAAATTTTCTTCTCTGTTGTCTATTTCCTTTTCTCAGTAGCAGCTTTTTGACAGCTAGACATCCTTTTAGACCCATATCACTGAACAGAAACACCTGTGGATTTTTTTTTAGATCTGAAGTTTGATTTTGTCCCATCTCTCACAGATGAAAGCTTTAAGTGCTATCTACCTGATGGTGATAGTTTTGGTGGTCTACCCGTTAGGAGTCCCATTTTCTCCAGATCTTGCAATAATGTTTCGAACAGTTTTGGAAACTTCTGTTTTTTTCACTTATTTTACTTTTTCTTTCACCTTCCTTTCCACCTTCCAGCATTATTGTTTGACACCAAAAAATAAACAATCTTATACTGAATGACCACTAAATGACTAGATATTGGATAGTCTCTGACTTTTGCACAGTTCTGTATGTTATATTATTTGTCACCTCATTACTTTGCATAGTTTCTATGCTATTTTACCTTCATTGATAATTAATCCACATACATGTGATTAGATACATTCTATTACATTTATTATGGATTTTGAAATTGGATGGTCCTTCTCTATAGACAGTCACCAGTTTGTTTTCCCACAAATTGGCTCCGCCTATGCCCCACCCCTTATGTTCACTGTTCTATGGTGGAATGTTCAGGTGAACTAGAGTGGATGACGTTGATGATGTCAGCATACTCTCAATCATGAGTAAAGTATTATACGCTGGTCAATGCTCTACATACACTTCTGATGTGTTTATTAACACTATAGGTTACTTCCGAGTACTGTTTGGACACTGCTCAATTGTTATATATAAGTTATATATCATAGAAAACAGTACAGGCTGGTAAGACGTCACAGTACTGGCCACACTATGATTACGAAGTGATCTCTGGGAGGTGCAGTGCAGAAACATCACAGCAATGACTGCTTGTCATGTCAGCACAATCCAAAAGGAACACAGATTTTGCAGCACTTTAGCGTGACCAGATTTTTTGTAATTTACCTTTTTACTGTACGCACTTTCCCTCAACCTGTCTTGTCTACTTCTACTTCAGTTTGTGATTTCCTACATTTCCCAGAATGTCTTTTGACAATCCCCAGAGAACAGGCGTGAAGTTCCTGCTGCTGCATTCACATCAGGTCAGACATAATTCGCGTCATGTCGGACGATTTCTATTCTGAATTACCTCTTGGAGGTTGCTGTGAATGGTTTTTCCCAGTTGGATGTGTGTAGTTACAGTATCTCTCATTAGACCAGAATGCATCATCAGCTGTGGGTCTTAGGTGTAGGTGGAGAGAGTGGTTAGATTACCAGTGGAGAAAAAAGGAAAGTTGCGCCCCCTCATGCAAAACACAACATGTCTTGTCACTGCGTTGCATTGTGGAACCCCCCAGGAAATACGAAAATAGACATTAGCAAAATCACATATACAATCACTCACTAATAGTTAAATAGGGCGCCAATGTTCAAAATGTGATACGCCTACTACATGCTTCTAGGCAATCAAGTCATCATGTATGGGAATGTCTGCTCTGTTTGTGGGGGCCGGGTAACTTGCGCAGCTTTCCCTGGCAGTTGACATAACGCCATCAACACATCAAAGTCATGTAAAAAAGGACAAAACTTTCTGGTGCTCAGGGGGGAAGGAGAAGAAAAGAATAGGAGGAAAGGAGAGGCAAAGAAAGGGGTATGACACAAGTTTTGATATAAACTAATTTTGTCTTAAAGAAAGAAAGGTAGGCTACTTAAGCCACGGTGGAGCACCGAGTCTGTTGGTGCAGGGGATGGGCGATGGAAGCTAGCTAGCTAGCGACACGGACAACCAGCATGATTCATAACAGGACAACTGATGAAAAGCGAGGGAGGGAGGGCATTAAAAATAGTGACAGACAGCCATTGGACCATAGCTACTTATGGTACTGTTTGCTACCTTTTTACCTCTGTTTTTGGCCATGCTCAACTAGGCTGTAGTGATGAATCTTTATATATTGGTAAATTGGAAATAGTTTTGCACTTGATTGATTGTTTGATGACAGATAGATCACCATGATGGATAGATTACCATGATTGATATTTGATCAGCACAGACCACATTATCATTATCCTATTTCCATTGACTGAATGCTCATTATACATTATATCTAGCTTAACCATAGCTATTTAAAATAATAATAGTCATAGTTCTAGGTCAAATACACTGAAGGCCTTTCTGAAAGCCATTTAAGAGAGAAACAGAAGTAGTGATGAAAACAACCAGCTATAGGTTATATTTCTTGAGTTAAGATAAATTATTTTAACTGTAAATGGCTCTGTAACATCTATACACCTTGGTGGTAGTGCACCCAGCAGCCTGCCATCTACCGCACCTGAACACCCTGGTGATCGTGCACCCACCCTCCCATCAACCTCTTCAAACCACACACCTGTATCTGCTGGTGATGCAACATCCTCTGAACCACTGTCTGGAGCAGGTGACTACATCACATTTTTCCATAGCAGCTTCTGTAGTTTAGACTCTCAGCTTTCCTATCACATGGCAAGCAGTTAAAAGTTAAAAAAAACCCCATTTGACTATAAAAAGGTAATAAGCTTTAATAGGTTGCTTATTTAGGTATAACAATGATTTATTTTATTTCATGAGCCCTGATTATATATGTATGCATGTGTGATGTGTGTATTTGTGGGCATAGTGGTTTGCTGCGTGTATTATGTGCAATGCCTTTTTAGTTTTTGAAAAAACAGAAATAAAACATGTTGTGTTGATAACAGTGAGTGGTGTCATGTTATTACGGTTGGGGGGGCGCCAGTCTGGAATCTCGCCTAGGGCGCCAATTGGACCAGGGCCGGCCCTGATTGTGGTCTATTGAGGCTACTGTCGGTGGAGAAATTGGTGTCTCTTCCTCTTGTACAATGGATTTCTTCCTGTATGATTGTTGAACGTTGCTGCAAATGGTGAGTCTAGAAAGAAGCCCTGGTTCTTTGAGTCTGCATGACTGACACCAGAACCTGACATTTACCATTGATGTTTTAGATGGTTGAAACTTTTTCTCCTATTAAACTCCATTGTAGCTGCACTGGAAATATCTCAGTGTGACACAATATGACACCATCTACATGTGGCCAATTAATCTGTGTGTACACAGATTTTTTTTCCCACAGTTTTTTGCATCTGGCCCCTGGTGTGGATGTCTATCCACTGAAGAGCGGCTCCTGTGAGGAGCACTGATGGGCAAAGACAGCAGATGGTATAAAGTATACCACAGTATAAATGTTATATTATATTATATTATATTATATTATATTATATTATATTATATTATATTATATTATATTATATTATATTGTTTCAATTGCAGGTGGTTACAGCGGAACGATCTCACAATTCCACGTTATAGATGACTGATTTGCAGTCAAATATGGTTTATGAACAAAGATGCACACTGCGAGGTATGCAGTCATAGAAGATTAGCCTCTGCCTGCTTATCTGGCAGGGTGACTTTGTGGCTGGTGCACACAGGCCACACACACTCGGGTTCTTTATAGAGTGAGATGAGTGGAGGGGAATTTCAGGAAAGTCACTATATAAGACTTTGGTAACTATAATTACAAATAACTCTCAAAATCACTTGCAAGACAGTCTATATACTTTTATTGATGCAGTAAAAGTAAGCATAAGTAATCACACAGTTTGAAAGGACTTTGCAATTCTGAGTTTTTTTTTTACTGGGTTACTTTATTGACTTGCAGCAGCATTGCTAACAAATGCTAAGAATAGGCTGATGCCAATTTCTCAGAAACAGAAACAATCTGTACCAAGAGGGGGCTTTCTTAGTGTAATAGGTTAGGCCTCTAAAAATCCTGAACTCTCCCTTTAAACCCTTTCTTATATCAATTTTAATACATACTGTATATTACAGCAAAGTTGCTTTCTCAAGAGATGAAGAATCACTTGAAAAGTGGCATTACTAAAGTCTCATTAGAGATGAGGAAATGTCCCAGGAAAACAACTTGCAACTTGCATTGCACCTAATGGAAACACACATGGCTAACAACGCAAGAATGATATGTGGCAGCATGAAGATGTAAGATGTACAGTAGAGACTGTTAGTTAGCTTGACCAAACGGAGATGGAACAAGTACAGTCTTAACCAGTTTCAGTCACTGGGGGTTTATTTACAGCAGTGAATCCATGTGCAGTGTTTTTACAGTGCAGAAAAAAAATTGTCAAAATTGAAAGGAAAATAGGAGAGAAAACATGAAAGGAAAACAAATGAAAGGCAAAACCACTAACTTTGGCTTTGTCCCTCAGCAGTTAGACAGCATGTTGCCTCTGTCACACACAAGAAGAAAAGATATCTCTCTCCAAGGTCAAGGTCCAGGTCCAGGTCAGGATCTTGAGTCTTGTAGTGACAGCTCTGTGCTTCCAGCCCTCTTCACTCCTCTCAGACTTGTCAGTGGCCGGCTTGGTGGATCAGGACTCAAGCAGGCAGATGTCATCACCAATATTTAATTAAAAAATAATAATAAAAAAAAAACCTTAATTGGTAAATCATTCAAATGTAAATGTAGTAAAAGCAAATCAAATAAAGGATTTTTTAAATAATGTAAAAGTATAAAGAATATGATAACCTAGGCCTCTCCAAGGATCCTCATCTCCAGCTTTTAAAGGCTGTGTAGTTTCAACCTGCTTTGCAATATACAAAACATCATTTATCAAATATCACAACAACATGCAGTATATATTCAGGGTATTCAAATAAGAGTATCCCCAAAAGATCTAGCCCTGGTCTTTTTGACAATAGAGTCCCACCCAACTGTCCCAGGCCAGAACACGTGTTCATTCACAATCGGCAATAAATTAAATAAATAAATAAAATCCATTATGAAACATTCGTCCTTTCAACAGATGGTGGGTGATGGATGATGAGTGCCACAGTGCAAAATCCAACTACAAAATAAAGTGCCTTCTAAACCATTATTTTCTCAATATGACTTCTGCACCACTCAGAGTACACTTTAGCAAGGCCCCATTCACATGAGCATTTGTGATATGTCAAAAAACCGACAATATCCCATGTATTTCAATGAGACCTATGTGTTGACGGAGGACATGGGTTGACGTGAGTGTAGTGTGTGAAAATATCGCAACCCAGTCTGTCAAAAACCTTGGAATTAGTTGAACTTTGGATGGAGCCGAGCCAATGGACCAATAAGACTGCTTCGAAAGGTTTCGAGTCACAACCTAGGTACGTACATGTAATGCGTGCCACCACTGCGAAGTGAAAGATTACGGACAGGTGTTTGGATAAGTGAAATTCAACGCAGTTTTTCCATTATAGACCTCTCCAACTTTCATAGGGAGAAATGAGCACTGGACCCTTTTGGAGAGGCAGCTACCGATACGATGAAAGATTCCCAAGGGGTCCTGGATCAGGGCTATGTAGGTCATGTGTGAGGTGTGTATGCAGGTGCATGCTTCTAACACTACAGGGCACAGGGTAGCCCTGGGACAGTTTTCTGAGGTCAAGATCAGAAAATCTGCTCAGAAAACCTTTTTCTTTTTAAATTACATCTCGAAAAGTGTCTTTACTGGGAATTCATTCAGCCTGTGAGGCGCATGGGAAGCAGTGACCAGGTGCTGCACATAATCCCTGGTCGCCTGCTATGAAGTTATGAGTATTCAGAGCATGATAATTGCCCCCAAAATGCATGCATGACTAAACAAAACAATGCAAATAACCCCCTTTGCCATTTTTGGGGCAAAAATACTTTGTGTGAGATGAGAAATGAGAATAGGTCTGGGAGAGATCAATGAATTGATTATTTCAGTGTAAGAAGTCAACCGGACATCATGAAGGACGTCGAATGTCAGAAGTCTATTAATTGTTTTGTTTATGTGGCTCCAATAACAATATACACTTACCACACCTCTCCCACAGAAAATTAATCATTAATGGCAAAAGGTTAATATCCCCGCAGCTCAAAATGAATTAACAGTGAATTAATGAGATCATTACCTGCATGGATTGATAATGAAATTAGTCCTCTTGAGAAGCAGGACATATTTGGATGTGAAGCCTGATCTGAAAATAATGCGTCTTTTAGCAAGGCCCTTGACTAGATGGCCCTTGTTGGGTGATCCTTGACTATAAGGGGTCACATCCAATCTAAAGTGATGTTGGAAGGTTGGAATGAAGGAAAGCGTTCCCTTCCTCAAAAAAAGGCTTTCATTTTTACAAGCTTTCCATGCAGTAGCATAGATATCACATCACACATATATTAAAAGTAATTTCCTGTGCATTACCACTAATCTCTGCCCATATATACTTGGCTGGGCTCTTACCTCAGTAAATACAAATGGTAATGCAATGGTTCAGTCATGTCTAGATTTCACTAGTTTGAATGAAATTGTAGATTTTTTTCAATAGACAGAATTGAATCGTAATGTAATGTATGATATTAATAATGTATGATATTCTGCAGAGAACCAAGTCATTTCTCACACAAGCCTGTTTTTTGTCTTTGAGAAATAAAACCATCAGGCCTCAAAATAATTTCAAATGTGATCTATAAACATGGAAAACTTTTTCCACAGAAAACTGTACTGGATAATTATTGTGTGGGGCTGATTCACCTAGCCTCCTCATTGGGTCCACTGAATTTTAGCAGTATTTTCCGCTGCCTTGTGTTTGGCTTGATTATATTTAGGCTATTATAGGAAAATAGTTAACACGTGTTACGTGGTTGACATAATAGTCTGTATATCTTTAAACATTTCTTAAAATTAAGAAACCAAAACATTTTGGATAAGTATTTGGAAACAGCCACGTATTCACCATACACCAATCACAGCCTCTTCTACTAACAGTACAGTCTATTTAAACCGCTACTATGCTTCTGCTGCTGCCTGACGAGTTGCTGCTTACTCGCTAAGCGTGCTTGGCTGCGGCTCACCCGCCTCCACCCCACCTCCCACCTTGGATCTGCTTCCATGTACTGTACGGGGGGTCTAGTGTGCTCCCTGGCGGTAGGGTCTAATGTACTCAGTTATGTACACAGGGTGTACAGAAAAACAGACCCATTCATCGTCTTTTTTAACCAAGTACATGAATTTACTGGCTGAAAAGCCTTTTTTGTGCAAAAGGTGAAACAGCAGACATTGAGCACGCCTGTAGCTCAGTTGGCAAAAACTGGCAAGCTCACCATGTGACCAAGTGAAGTTCAGGGTCTTAGTCTGCAGCATTCACAGGGACAGACTTTCATGACTGCAAAAAGTGGACATGTAGCTGACCTTGGCTATAATTACTAAATAACTCTGGTTTAATCTTTACATTTAAAGGGTCTCATTCCAAAATAATACATGTTCGGACATCTTATTTTGGAATGAAAGTATCCATTTTCGCTTTAACTTTAACAAAGCAAAGACCGAGCCACTCTATTGTGCTGTATTGTGGCATTAAAATAGACATGCCACAAAAAAATATATGACAGCAGACTATCTTGACTACTCTTGAACAGTCATGCGCTATGATATGTGGCAGTTTCTACAAGCTTTTCTTAAGGTGAAAAGAACATTGTAGTTATTTTTACAGACTTCACAGCCCTAAATGTTTTCTCAAGGGATTGTCATAACTTAAATCCTAGGAAACAATGTCATTTGATTGTGTTTTATTATTAGCCTTTTTCTTTGAATTCCATATCTTTTTTATTTCAGAGAATTATGACAACTAGAACAACTAATGGTATTATGGTTTATTTATAAATTCCATGCAAATGTATTTAAATGTTCCAGACCCTGGCCTGTGGGGTCACACAACAACTGATGTAGCCAATATGGTGTACTGTCACTTTTATTACACTAAAAACCCCATGCTATGGTGTCTTAGCATTGCACAGTGCAGTCCTATTTTTGTGGCCATTAATCAAAGGTAAGTAATACTCTGTGAACATGTTGCGTGTAATGTTATAACACTACAACAGTTGTTTTAACACGCCGTTAGAGCACTGTTGTTGGTTATTTGAGTGTGTCGGTGTTCTCATTTTATCGTGCGTGTAAAGTGCAGGATGTTGATGCTGGGTTGGGGGAGGGGTGCATACAACATCAAGGCACATTGCAGACATAAGCATTTACACACAACGAATGCAGGTAGCAAATTATGAGCCATTAACCTGCGAATTCTGCAAGTCAGGGCCAAGGTATTCACGTTGCCCAGACGTTTCTTTCCTTGTAACGTCACGTGGCGACGGTGCTTATATAGAACACCGATTTGTTGTAAATGAAAAACTAAAAATGAATGCTTAGTGAGTGGATATCCTTGGCTCCTTGTGATGCTAGGTTGTTGGTCATAACTCTAGCCCAACAGAAGGAAATGAAGAAGAAAGTCTTCAAGTTGTTGGAAAAAAAACAATGGGAAACGTGTCCTAGAAGGCATCTCCTAGAAAAAGTCTCAAAAGCAGAAATTCATCAAGTAAAGTAAGTAAAGTCTCCTTACAAGTAATGTAAATAAATAACAGCTAAATCATTTCTGAAAAATTAAATGTATCTTCAATATGAACTAATGAGAGTATGTATAGAAGCATTATGAACAACAATTTGATCTACACGTCAACCCCCAATGCTTTGCAACTTCTTAGGGTGCTGGAGCAGTTGATGTTCTCGAGGATCTCTATGTGTGTTGTGAGCCTGACGTCATTTGGATCATCCTGGAAGGCCTTCCAGTACTGATGTGTGTAGGGGGTGGAGTGTGTGGCAAGGGCATGCTGCCTTCTGCTGGGTGTAACCTACGCACTCAATCTTCAGTAGCCTCCAAAACTCAAGTACACCTTTTTTCAGTTTTTCACAGGCTGTTCGTGGGACTTGACCCTGCATGTCCCAAACACACCTCAAAATACATTCCCCTGAAGAATAAGCTTCTGGCTTAGGCTCCCTGGCAGAGCTGTAAACCTGTGTCTTTTCTGTTTGTTTTTATTTTAGTTGCCCAAAAGGAGCAGCTTCTTATTTTTCTTGATAAATCAGCCTGCCCTTCTATAAAAATGCAACAAACTGAACAGCCCTTATTCCTGATGATAGATGTATATGGTTGAAGTTTAAAATGCACAGATTGCTGTTACAGGTCTGCATTTTCTGAGCATGAAGAAACAGATACCTGTGGGTAATTATTACATCCACCAATCATACAATGTTAAAACCAGATTATCCAATTAAGGTCAATTCCTCCTGCACTATAAATTGATTCACATACAAAACCATTAAAAATTACATTTAAAAAGCTGGGCCACCACTGTTCATATACAGAGCCCCAAAAGGGACATGTGAAAGAAAAAAAAAGTAGCATTGCCTTCTGCCTTCTGAAAGTCTGAATAAAAATAATTGTTTTTGTAGATGAAGTGTGATTTATTTCTGAATTTTATCTGAAAATATTAAACTGATAAATCTCAAACTTCACACTACCTTGGAGATGTGAAATAACATGAATTTCATGCCACAACCTCTTGAAAGGCTGAACATTTTCATTCGAGGCATTTGGCCGATGCTCTTATCTTAGTCACTTATACTGAATGCAACAGTTGAATAACCATAAATTGCCAGATCGCCAACATTAGAGGGCAACCTTTAGTGAGTAGGTCAAGGCTCAAAGTCACAGCAATGGATGACATGCAATAAATATCCCTGTATCCCTAGAATGTGAGAAGCACTGGGTAAAGAAATAACAGCCAGATAAAAAGAGTATAGTTTTTTTTCTTGCAACAAGACAGATGTGGAATCAGGTGAAAGTAGCGGAGGGGGAGAGAGGAAATGTACACAAGTATTTCTTGGAGAGCAGAGTTTTTAGATTACAATAGAAGATATCATCTGACTCAGTCATGGTTGGATGGAGTGATGGCCAGGTTGCTGCAGGGAAAGGAGAGCTACGCACTGGGTAGCAGAGCACAGGGCTGGACCTTGGCCTGGACATATGGGGGTACAGCTCTCTTGGCAGGCCTGTGCGCCAACACTAGGGTTTACATGATTAAGTATTTAACTATTTATATGGTCAATTAAGAGTCAACCTTCAAGCTTTCATTGTCCTGGTAATCTGTAGTTACAACAGGAATTCTTTTTTTTTTCGTGTCTCATTATCATTGCACGTCCACAGTATGTACCGTAAGTAGGTCTGTCTGGAAAGCAAGTGAATGAATCACGGTTGATTTCTGGGTCAACCAATATTGGGGGCTGACTGTGACCAGATTCATAAAGGTGCGTTTATGCTAAAAGTGAAAATGTTTTACTGAAGTGACCTTTTTTCTTTTAAAAAACAAACATAGCTTTTCCAAGTAAGGCTGTCAACAGTCGCAAAATAAGCCTCAATTACTCAGGCTGCAGGAAATTGAATCTGGGAGGTTTTTGACAGACTAAAAATAGGGAGTGAATGAAATATTAATTTGAAATGTGCTGATCTATTGTAAAATGGTTCCTGTTGTTTTAACACACCTAAACCCAATGATGCATGAGAATTGTCTGAATGGCTGATTCACATCCTGGGTACTCTTCCCTCCCACGCATAGCATATTTTATATTAATATAAATATCTTTTTATATTTAATAGTCTGAGAATGCGATTTTCTGCTGATTTCATTAAACATATTTACTGCTTTATTCATGTATGCCTAATGTATTGTTCCAAATGATCAACATATTTATGTTTCAGCAATTATTGTTAAATTGGTGATTAGATGATAATTGTGAGCACTGACACTGTGTGACACTCTGTTTTTAAAATAAACTTTGTTGAAACGGGTCTTTAAATATTACATTGAACACACAGCATCTCATAACCACTACAGAGCCAAGCCAATTAAGAGTGAACAGTACAAGCAGGCTAAAAAACACTTAATCACTTAAAAATCCAAGTATTTAGAGAGCAACATTTTCAACATTCACTTTCATTTAAAGGCAAGCCAGATTCAAATTGTCTTTCTGCAAATATTTTGGCAATCAAACTGACATGTTTCTAGCTACTATAATCTGAACACATCTCTTCATTCCTAACAATAACAACGATAATTATAATAATAATACATTTGTAGAGTGCTCTTCATATCTCAAAGCACTCAAGCCATGGCAAGGGGTTAGCATGACGACTTCAAACATACTCACTACAAAAACCTTTAAAAAGTGCACATAGGACTGTATGATACAGAGGGCAGGAACCATGGAGGATGGTAGGTTTGGGGAAATTGAGAAAATTGCGCCAACAGCACAGAGGAACGAATGGGTTTTGACTTGAGAGGATGTTGTGGTTTTCCTGTGGTGTTTGGGGAGGAAGTTCCAGATTCAGGCGGGAGCAGCAGAGAGGGATCAATTGCTTGTGGAACTGAGTCTGGTGTGTGGGATGAGGAAATGTTTTATTGAAGATGTTTTTAAGCAGGTAGAGGTAACATTATGGACTTTGTAATATTTATCATGGCCATTTTGTAATATATGCATTGGTTCGTTGGTGGCCAGTAAAGAAATTTTAGGAGGGCGTGAATATCATCGTGTTTCTGTTAGGCTGTGCTGTCTGTATGCACTATAGTCTATTACTCTTGTATGCTCCTGCAACCCCAGTTTCAACAACTTAAATGACATTGAAATTGGGTGGCGTATCATTCCTACCTCACAACGCAGGGCAACATTTGAATGAATTTGAAAAGGAAAAGGTAGAGAATGAGGAAATGAGGTCATGGTGAAGAACCAGCAGAGATATTATTTATGTTTGGGCTTAGAATCTCAATATGTTCATTCACCAATTTATATGTTGTCCTGGGCAACTAGGGGAAGCATTGTCGTCAGTGATTGAC
>CABFOQ010021690.1:0-19717 GCA_900660455.1 Gephyroberyx darwinii | reverse complement strand
ACGCACGTGAGGAATTCAGACATTATATGTATAAACTTTGTAGAGTTGTATTCAAATCAAATTGAAGAGGTCCATACCTCTGTGCCAACTCTGTCCACTGGTCTAGCCACTTGCAGGCTGGGATGTCCCTCATACAAGCCTGGAGAAGAGGCACCATACAGTGAGAGGTTGGAAGCAAGTAACGGCTTTTACACCAGCTGGTCATGACATGTGAATGAGAAAGTAAGTGAAGACAGACAGACAGATTCCTCATTCACGTCAAATGGAAATAACCATCAGCACAACTTCACAGTTAAGAGACTTGGAAGTGCTCACACTTGGCCATCAAGACGATTGAAGTTACGTGTAGACTTTCATTGCTCCTGATCAGCTTTTTCACACTTAACACACATCCACTTAATGCGTGTTCAATGCACGTGTGTTCTGAGTTCATGTTTTACAGCAAACCAAAAATCCATCCAGTAGTTGTGTCTTGCCATGGCATTTTTAGAGTTATGATCACAAATTGACTTAATTTTGTTGTTTTTATATTAAATGAATATATCATTTTCTACAGTTGTTGGTGATGTCAGAATTCAGGAAGTCAGAGAAATCAGGTCCATCTCCAAACCCGGAGTTCCCAAGTAGTATTTACCAGCTGACAGCTAAAGGGAATGGTATTTTCTTTTAAGAAGCTCATATTGACCGTCTTTCCCATAAGATGTGAATGCAGCAAGGGACAGAGAAACAGAGACGGAGGGAGGGACAGGTATAGAAATTGTGTCTGTGTTTATTTTGTATATTGTCTCAGTGACCTCCATGATCTCCAACAGGGCCTCCGTGACAGTCTCCAGTGAGGACAGGGCGAAGGTTTCCCTCTCATAGGACCCCGGGGAGAAGGATCGGTCACGGTAACTAGAGCGAAAGGCAATGACAGCGGCCGACTTGACCTTGCTGATGCCGAACAGCAGGTAGAACTTGGGTAGGGAGAACTCAGTCAGGCTCAGCCGCAGAACCTGCTTGGTCTCCTCTGAAAAGATTTAAAAAGGACAAACATGTTTAATACTGCATATCTGCAAAAAAAGAATAACTGCTGTTGGGGCAATTTCACAATTTGACATATTTACACAATGGCTCACAGTTAGGGTGAGACTTAATATTAAATATTGTTTCAGAGAATTGGTACAATATATCAGCTATCGGCAGCTTCAACCCAAAAATATTGGAACTGGTGTTCAAAAACCCATGTCAGTTGAACCTTACTTTCAATGTCACTCCAATATTGCTTGATTAATGGATTAATATTGAGAAAAAATTCATGCCAGTTTTGCTAAACCCCTATAAAGCAAACCATTTCATATTCAGTCTTTCAAATAGTCTTGCTTCACTGCATCTAGCTTTAAGCTTGCCCTGAGGTTAGCTGTTAACATTTACTGTATTATAATGCACTATAAAGTCATTACATTTGTTTGAAAGCTAAACGATATTGGTCAAAACAAACAGCTGAAGTGTCGCCAGGCTCCTCACCACTGAAGTTGAGCTGGGAGCAGGTACAGAGGGAGTGGATAATGTTGATGACCAAACCGTGGGTGGAGGCCCTGAGGGACAGCGGCCCGGTGGCCACCAGCAGGGTCACCACGTGGAACAGGTATGGTAGATGGGCTGCAACGTCCAGGGAGTTGTTGAAGGACAGCATTAACATGTAGCGAGCCAGGATGGCGATGTCGTCCCACATCAGGTGCTGCTCCAGCGTGGGCGTTGGAGACAGGCATGTCTTGTCGATGATCTTACACATGCGACCGATGACCTGCCACAAAAGGAGGGAGCAATAAGACTCGGAAGCAGCACAGTCATAAGCCACATTCTTTAACACTAGTCAATGTGTTAAGTAAGGTTGCGCATGCTGTGATGGCCAGTAAAGGAAAACTCCCACGGATACTTTGGTTGTGTCTATGACCGCGGTAGCGCCTCTTACTCAAAACATGTCTTGTGGCAGCATTGCATTATGGTCTATTGAGGCTACTATTGGTGGAGAAATTGGTATGTGTGCATCTTCCACAACGGATTTCTCCCTGTATGATTGTTGAACGTCGGTACAAAGTGGTGGGTCTAGAAAGAAGCCTGTGCTGTTTGATTCTGAGGGACTGACAGCAAAACCTGATGTTTACTGTTTTAGATCACTGAAAAGTTTTGTTTCTTCAACATTTTGGAGTTAATACATGAGACAACATATCAGTGGTTTTCACTGTCAAGAAAATGAGATTGGCTAAGTCCTTGGGTGACAAAGAGGCCAAGAACAGCAGACAAGGGTTCATTGTGCTCAGTAGGCTTGCCTACCATGACATCAGTAGTGGCTGGCACATGCCAACCACATAGAGCCTACCCTGTGGATAACATCAATATAAAGATTGATTGATTGTAAAACACTGTCACATGCAGTTATGAATTTATATCCTTAAATCCATTAAGACAATTTGGAAAAACAATACACAAAATCATTGAGGGGATCAGAACTTCAAGTCAAACAATGACTGTGTTCGGCTTTTCTTTGGCAAAACATCTTCACAATGGCCACCATTCACTGCAATGCCAGTATCCGCCATAATAGGAGCCAGGGCCTAGCTTTGCTATTGTGTGTCTGGCTGTGTGTGTTGTGTTTGTTTATCCCAGTCGGAGGGTGAATGGGATAAAGAGCACACAGATAGATGATGGATAGTGAGGGGATGAGTTTGTCACATTGGATACTTTAAGTCAGGAAAAAGGGAGAAACTCAGAGATTTGGAGATATTTCCTGAATTAGTAAGTATTTCATGATTATATTTGCTGCGACTCACAATTATGCCAAATGCTATAACATGTAACGTATAACATCTGTCTTGTGCCAGATAAATTTAATATATACTAATTTGGAAAAGCTTGAAATTTGCATTAAACTGCAGTTGCAAGACTTCACTGGGACACCAAGAGAGATTCACCATCTTACGTTGCACATTTTAGGGTTATTAACAATACTAGCATAGGTGACTGAGAATGGTGGTACTTGTATGTTTGTGTGCTGTATTTGTCACAACAGCCATTTTTGTATAATTTTATGCCAGGTAGGGTACTGGCTGACAAATACAGTGACACAAAGGACTGCTCACCAGGCTAGAAAGTAGCACAAGAAAGAAGCCTCTTCTGTGTTAAAAAAAGGAAACACAAAGCAGTGAGCGGTGGCTAGACACCTTTGCAAAATGAGACAATGGTCTTAGTGGCATTTTTTTTTGCATGGCATCAAGTTGCATCAGCCATGCAACTTATAATTTGATACTATTATGCTGCTGCAACCCCATCTATTTATTACAGACTTCACTGAGGCAAAAAGGTTGTCCAGAATAAAATGGACTTGCTGAATTGAGGGAATTCTGGAGCCACCATGTACTTTTAATACAGTCCCAGCTAGCACATATTAGCACACAGTGTAAAGTCTCACCTTGCTGGAGACCAGCTTGACATTCCCTGAAGCCAGAGCCACTGCAGTATCAGCCATGACCTCGGCCTTGATCGACCCCAGGCCCCCTGTGGCACTGGTCTTAATAAAGCTGTCCAGCACCACGTCCAACAGGTCCGTTATCTAAGGGCGGAGTGGAAAAGGCAAAGGTCAAAAGGTCACACACAACATTTTCACTATCGTATGTCTTTAAATAGATACCGATATGTCTCCTTTATTCAACCTATGATAATTCAAAGGGCTTTACTGCAGATATATCTGCGATTCAGCCAGTATTAAGACACACATTGGATAATTTGACCAGTGTATGAAATTAAGACCAAGCACCACTAACATAACTTTTGACATGGAAAAAACAGCAGATGCTTCTAACATTATGATTCTGTGTGTGTGTTCATTGTTGATTTCTCTCACCTACAAAGCCTGATAACTTCTTCTCTATGTGGGATTGCCTCCCCCCTTTGGCAACTTAGATTTCCTAATAAGCTCAACATGGGCAGCTTTATTGAGCTTTAAGGCATTTCACAACGCATTAAGTAAATTAATGCTGTACCACACACAGGGGATGCAATTAGCATGACAGAAATTGCCATCTATCTCCAAATAATCATCTCCTAATCTTTCAATTCTTGAGTTCAACAAATAAAGTGAAACGGAGGTGAAATGTTATGTCTGTTAGCAATTCCTTCAAGACTGTAATTAGGTTAGCTTCTTTTAGATCTTCTGCGCCTCTGCCAGCTGCTGCTACTTCTAGTTACAGTAAAGAAAGTGTCAATGAAGACCCACCTGTCCCAAGCTACCCCAGATTTTGGCCTGGATGGAGGGGTACATCTGCTTCTCATTGATAGTCATGGTGATCAGCTTGTCCAAGATGGCGGTGACGCGCTGCCGCTTGGCATCATCATTGTGCTTGCAGAAGCGAACCAGGTTGAGCAGCCAGGGCGTCATGTACTCCAGACAGAGGTGCTTGAGTTCAATACCTGAACAACATTATGCACACAACATACATATATTATAACATAAGGTATGGCCAAGTAATTTTGAGGGTCAATATTGATATTACGATTTGTAACTGCAACTATCAGTAAACAATGCTTAGGTACAACTCTCAAATATTTATAACCTCTAGCCAATGAGCTCCATATTGTCTCCATATGATCGGAGTAACAAATACTACCAACATCCCTACCTTTGCTTTTTCCATTTTCATTCTGGTTGTTATTGTTTTAATCTGTCAACTGCCTACGCATTGTGAAAACAGACCTCTTCTTCCTTATTATTAGACGGTTTACAAAAAAACATCACAATGTCTCTGAAAAGCTGAACTGGCCTCACCTGACCTCAACACTTTCCATCCATCTTGCGGCCACTCCCCATTACCTTTAATGTAATAAAGGCACTGACAATTTTAAAAAATTAGGGTTTCCAGCGTGCCCCTGAAGTAAAATACATTCACTTTTCCATGGCTTTCCATATTTAAGTCAGAATGCTTCATTTTTGATTTGTTAATATTGTTTTTCAGCTTAAAAAAATCATAATATAAATATTAAAAACATAAAAACAAAATATTATTATAAAATTCCCTGATATTTCCTGACTTCCCCAAAAGATTTATCAAATTCCCTGATTTTCACTGTCTGGAATACACCTCTCAAAATTCCATGATATTACAGAAATTCCATGACCAGTAGGAACCCTGAAATAAGTGGAATAATGTGTTTTACACTGAGCAGCAGACATATAGAAACCAATGAGAACACTATGTCCTCAGGTATAGCGGCGTGAACAGAGTAAGATGAACGTGTACACAGATGCTGGTAAAGGACAGACCGGTAGATAAGATCTACTGCATTGTCCTGGCTGCAGTGATGAATGTGGCAACTCAATGCACTATGCTGGGTGAGGCAATCAAATCGAACACTCTGAAAACTAAAAAATAATGGCTTTCACATTGGTGGGTCATGACTTGGCAAGATTTTTGATTGTGGATTGATGTGTGGGTGGTTATTGAGTGAATGCAAAGTATCTGTCTGTAAGAGAAGGTGATTGAGAACATACCTGCAAATGAAGGAGAAGGAAATGATGTACGTGACAAAATGAGTGGACACCTACAGTATGTGTATGTGTGTGTGTGTATGCGCCAGCATGTATGTCAATTGGACTTACTGGACTTGCTGAAGCCTGAGATGCACTCCTCCAGAAACTCCAGTGTCAGATGGGGCTCGTTGGCAGCCAGGGTTTTGCTGATGGACACTATGAAGAGGGTGTTGTTGGCTGGGATGCACAGGCCTGATGTCTCTAGCAGCTGGCCCTCAATCTTTAAGTTGAAAGTGCAGGTCAAAGCACACAGGAGATTGTATGCTGCAGACCTGTATGGGGAACATAGAATAGTTCAAGGTTTTTTAAAACTTTTCAGGGGAGAAGGAATTCAGAATTTATTTGCTTTAGGTCACGGATATTCCTTCATTTCTTTTTACCAGAACACAGGGATGGCAACAGAGAAATGTAAGAGAAAATCATTACCAACAGTTAGTATTCATTCCTAAGTTCATGCTGTCAAAAAAAAAAGACAGTAATCCATGATAAACATTGCAAAGGCTTTGCAGATACTTCCAGCATTTCCTGCCCAGTTGTACCATTCTGCATGCAGAAGCACTTCAAAACATAAATAAAATAAAGTCAGAATGATCCCATGTATGTATGCAGATAAATTACATAAACAGTTTCTTAAAGTGTACACTGATATGTTATATCAGAAAACACCATTTCCATAACGTTGCATTTTCTAGAATGCAACCCTTTAGAGGAACATACACTTGATGACCAGTTGGATTTGAGGAACATACACTTGGGAGACTCTTCTCTGTTGCAGCGCCTTTTTGTGATTTTGGCTGATAAGACAAGTCAATTTTGACATAAAAATCATACTTAGTATAGCTTTAAATGCTCTGCAGGACTGACCTGAGACTGGGGTCAGAACTGCCAAGGTTGAGTAGGGCGATGTTGAGCAGGGTACCAGGAACGTCTTTGGGTCTGATCTTGGTATGCTGGGGGATAGAGTCGGGCTGCGACAACTCCCAGCGTGTCCGGATGTGGATGATGGACTGGACGATGGCGTCACACTCCTGGTGCATGAAGGTGAGCGGCGTGCCCTGGTTGGCCATGGTGAGTGTGAACTGGCTCTCATCCACCAGGCAGATCTCCTCAATCTCTGAGGCGTAGTAGACATCATTGAGGAAGACGGGCTGGCCGAGGACACGAGTCCGTTCAGCTGATGTCACCTGCACTGCCGTAGAGCCCACCTGATTGGAAAGAAAACAGACATTACTGTTTTAGCCAACCCAATGCTAACTACATCTCTTTTGACATTTCTAACTTGAGCATACAATCAACTGAACTTCCGATCTTACTAACCAACTTATCGTCACTCAACCAATCTTTCAACCCAACCATGAAAGTTATTTTTGAACATGAATAATATACTGAAGACAATTATTCTAAAATCCTCCAAACATTCAATCTGCTAGGGGCTGCAACCTTACCTTAATTGAGACTTTGGTGTCTTTATGGGCCAGCTTGAGAGCATTGTGGAACACTTTGAGGTCTTCCTCTAGGGTCAGTGTGGCAGCGGGGAGCTTCTGCTGGTCAGGCTCGATGTGCTCGGCCAGCCTGGCTGGAGAGTCGATGAACTGGAGCCGCTTGCTACCCTTCAGGCCAGTCAGTAGCCTCTCATGGTACTTGGTGTACTCTCTCACCCAGGTGTTGCAGTTGTAAACATAGACAGCTGCAACATTCTCGTAGGCAAAGCCTGGAAAGACCACAAACCACTTGGACAAGAAGTCTGTCTTGAAGCGATTGCTGGGTCCCACATGTGTCAGATCCACCACAATCTCGTAGGGCTTGGCATAATAGGGTTTGAGAGTGAGGAGGACATGGTAGATGAGCAGGTCACCGTTGATCTGGCCCGTTTTGAATCTAAAGAAAAAGGACAAGGAAGATAAGACAAGGTCAAAATCAGTTGAATTAAAAGACATTCAGGCCTTGTGCAGTAAATAATGTGACATTATATTTTGAGTCGTACATACAAGTTTGCTTAAAACCCTTCAATAAGTTTAGTAGTTTATAGATAGTTTTTCTTTCAATCATTCAAAGACACCAATTCTGATGAATTCTTGCCGTGCTTATTATTAAGGGAGTTTCTGAGAAACTAAATTGTACACACAACATAATGCATACATTTCTTTCTTTGTCTTCCTTATCTTCTAAGGTCTTTCAGATCTGTGGCAGCAAAGCAGAGGCCCAAATTAGCCAGGCCAGAAAGAGCCCCAGAGAGGGGACAGGAAGTGTGTTCAAACCATATTAGAGTGACTCCGGCTGCAGCAGGTGTCTCACGATATCTTCAACCAAGACCTCCATCATTCACTCTGCCAGGAACCCAGGGTAAAGTAAGGTAGGTGTTGCGGATATCTGAACCGATTCCAAAATTCAAATATTGTAATAACTATCATATCTCAACAAAAACTATTGGTATAATTAAGTTGCGTGTTTCTGGCATTAACTGTACAGTTTCATTTATGACAGTATGTGGCACGGAACCTTATTTTTCCATTCCAGCACCTCCAACGGAGTTAGGAGCAAATGAGTACATTAATATTCAACTTGAGTAGCATAGTTGCAGGTTGAGGCTCATTAATTAATATCAAGTTCTGATGCACTGTGTGACAGTGAGAATAAGACTTATCTTGGCTAATTAACATGGAAATTAGGGAGGCACACAATTTTGATTAAAACTCCCCTCTGAGTTGGAATAATAACCAATTCCAGCTTTCCCCACAGCATACAAAGAAGAAACTGATTAACCCATAAAAGCGTTACAGCTACTAGATATATTTCATTACTTAACTCACAAAATCTCCAATGTTGCCAATTTCAATAGAGCTTTCTTCTCTTTTTTTCTTCTCCATTTCAGAACACAATGGAAAACACCAGACCTTCTCTATGCTTATTTCTCCTGCTCAACCAGTTGTCATTGTGTCCTACCATTGCAGACCAGGCCCTTGTAACAGTACATCAGCCTAACTCTTACAAAACAGAAGCTCAAAATGGCAACTCAACCCCTGTTGTAGAGTCTGACCTCATTACCACTGACCAGACAGACCCCTTCTCTGTTCCCAACAATGCCACGGGTGCCGACTGCCTGATTGACACCCAGATGGGGCTGATTGCTGTAGCCTCGGCGGGGGGGCTGATCATCTGTCTGCTGGTCTCCACCTTGGTATTGGCTTGCCAGGTATGCTACCTACAGCACCGGGCTCAGGCACCCCGCTCCTCTCGCTCCAATGTGGACTTGGTGAGTGGAACAGGCTACTGGGGCACCGACCAGCCAAAGGTAGGAGGACTGGTTGGCCCATGCGACTCCAGTGTCATGCTTGAGGAGGTGAGGGCAGACAGAGAGATGGAGGAGGAGAATGGGAAGGCCATGATACAAGAGAGGGGGGAGAAGGTTGAGGTGGGGCTCGAAGAAGGTGCCAACGCTATGGCATTTGATCCTGAAGAAATGGCCAAGCAGATGCAGAGTTCAAGTTCCAGGGACTCCTGTCTGGATGTTCCCAGAGATCTGGAGGACATGCCCCTAGTTGTCTGAGATGGAAACACCACCCCTCTTAATTCCAGTCTCAGAGAGAATCAAAGCCAAGAGCTCACTCAAGACATCAACAGCAACCAGGCCAGTTCAGCTCTCACATTATGGCTCAACTGAAGTTTTTGCTCATTTGGTTTCTTTTCAATTTATTTCACCTTACATAATTAAATTGTTTAGAATCTCAGTAAAATATGGATGTTGTGTATGGTGTATAATGTATGGTGCTATCAGTGGGATTCCTTCTGCGTAGTTGTATCAATTCGTAAAATATTTTAAATTCTTTTAAAATGGAAATACTTTGGCTGGAATAATGAGAATCTTTTATTGCATTTTATTGAATCTTTAATTGAATTCTGCAGACTATAAAACTTCACTGCCCTTCCTGCTAGAGGTTTTCTCTTGGCCAATTTACCATAACGCCAGAGGAAGTGATGTTAAGATACAACTTAAAAAAGTGGGAGAAATTGTAGTGTAATTTGTATGTATTTAGTATAACCTTTTAAACATGTAACAAAATAGTATGATATGGTACTTTTTTTTATCAATATCAAGCCAGTGAGACTGCTTGATTTGCTTTATTTTGCTTGAACATAATATAGAATGAAGTGAATATGCTAATTTTAGAGTGTTAACAGTGCAGAACATCCACCAATAGATCAGCAAGCTTCTAAAGCATCATCTAAAGTTATCCTAAGAGCTATGCCCACATTTTACACCAGGGACCTTGTGTGCTGCCGACAGTAGACTTTGAAAAACCTTGTTGAAATGATGGTCAAAGAGTTGGGTATATTATAGGTCTGTGAAGAGTCCATGTCATATTAATGAGTCTCTCTGCTGACCCTCACTTGTCAAATGAACTGTCTCAGATCTCTTAACTGTACTGCAGACTTTCTGATCTATCAGTACTTTCATAACTCTCCTGTATATAGAAAAGACTGTTTAAACACCCTATTCTAAGTAAATGGATGCTTTGCAAAGTGTTAAAGACTCCCTTGTTTCAAATCAATGCTCATATACATATGACACCTTTAGGGAATGGTCAAGTAAACAATGATGGACAATGTATTACTAAAAATTGTAATGTTACACAGTATTAAGAAAAGTGGCTGCTGAGTTGACCATATAAGTTGGCCTGAAGATACGTCATTCAATTAATCACACCATTAGGTTAAAATGATCTAAACTTCTCTAGAACCTCTCTATAATAAGAATGACAATGTCAAAAAGAACAAGTTCTATGAACAATTTGAAATTCAATGCTTTGGTCACCATCCTTTATGAGTCAACAGAATAGCAGGGCCTGGATTTTGGCACAGAGAAACAATGCAGTTTAAGTGTGCAGTAAACAGCATAACCACTTTATATGCAGCTGTTAAAGGCGTTCTACACAATGGCCAACCTCTAAATGACCAAACATTTTGATATTTGGTCTGAATGTATTGACTAACAGGAAAATGACAGGGCATATGGAATTAAGTATTCACTAGCTAAATTAAAATGACCAGTAAATCAGTATACCATAGGCTGACGTTGTACATGAGTATTTGTTCTTAAATACTACCTGATTTAATAAATAAACAAAATCTGTGAATCTATTTGATATTGTACAAAATGATCTGGTGAAACATTCCTTGGTGATCATCAAGGCCAATATTTAGACCTTTCAGAGAAGTTCCATGTTTTAATGGAAATGTTATGGCTTAAACAAGGCAAAGCAAAGCATATAGTAAACCTGGAGCACCACGTAAGACAAAACACTAATAAGGTGTTAACAGACAAAAAGGAAATGATGAGGTCTACAATCTAATCTTTTTGTCTGTTTAACTATTTTAATGAAATAAAGGGATTTAACATGTTTGAGGGGAAGCTGATTAAACTACAACTTTCTCATACATAAAGTCATCAAATCTTTGATAGGCATGAGATAGTACTAACAGCAGCTTCAGAATGAGATAGGAAGTCCCAAAATAGCAATCTGATGTGGGTGGAACACATTCTCAGATGCAAGATGCTTGTTGGAAGTGGCCACAAGGTGGCAAATTGCTTTCATTGAACATGTCATTGATGCTCACCCAGTTGTTTCAGATCACAGCTGCTAGTGTCATAAGAAATAAAAGCTGCTGTCATTGAAGAACGAAAAAGGCTGTTTTGTGGTGGACGGTACCTTCTTGATACAGCAGAAAATAATCAGGGCAAAGGATTTATAGCATTAACATTACTGTAATATCCATGTTTTGTAAAACACTTAAATCACTTTTCACCAATGCAGAGGAAACCACTGAAAGTTAAGTTTTTTTTAAAGTTTTTCAGAACCATCACCCCTGTTTGCAGTCTACAGTATGCAGTGAACTACTATCTCTACTGCAAGGAGAAATAGATTCTGAATGCACAAGGATGTCATCAGTTTCACAGCTCACACTTCCTGTAAGTGAAGCAAGAATCAGTCATACATTCCACCAGAGAAGACACCCCTAGTTACTGCTTTCATTCAAGGGGCACCATCTAAGCCATACAACTGCAGAATATCCTACAACTATTATACATTTAATACATGCTGGAATAAGACAACGGGTTAAGCTGTGTACAGCCTTTGGTAAGTACATTTTAATTATTAATACAGCCTAAGGACCACATAATATAAATGAATTTCAGTCATTTGGATCGATGCTGGAGCCAAGACGGTGTCCAAATACCTTTGTATGTCACTTTGGATAAAAGCATCTGCTACTAAATGACTATAATGTAATGTAATGTAAATACAGCTGTGCTAAAAATAAAAAGTGAGGGAAACAAATGTGAACATATACAGACTTGGGTATATTTGCTGTTGTCGTATTTGTAGTAAAAATCACCTGAACATGTGAATTTATCAAAACAAAAAAGAAAACATTCATAAAACAATCCATCAAACAGCCTTAGAGGTCTAGGTGGTTGTGAAAGAAAAATGAGGAACGTTGCGTAAAAATGTGTTATGAAACTGTGCTGGTTGTCTTCTTAATGAAATTGAAAAATGTTTCCCAAAAGTACTATTACAAGAACACTGTTACTTAATATTGTAAAAAGGAGCATGAAGAGATTTCTTGAAATAAACATGAAAATGTTAACTATGGTGCTTTAGATACACACAATATGGGCCGTTAAAACACAATGCCAACTTTGAGGAAATGATGCCACGTGTTAGATTACATTTCACAACATTGTCCTTTTTTGCTGAAACTCTCTTAAACCAGTTCTTCATGATACAGCATATCTCATATCTCACAGATCCCATATCGTGCATCAATGACAAAATATCTTTTCCTCTATTCTTCAGCTACAAAGACACAGAAACCAGTCAAAAGACAGAAGAAAATAATGAGAGGAATCTATTTTGTAAGCCTTCTGTGGCTGCTGCCACTCACGGTAAATGGAACAGTCACACCAGGGCAGAATCACAACTTCACAAACTTGAGGACGCATGCAATAACGGCAAGTAAAAAGAGCTTTACTTCCCAGCAACATATCACCAGTGAACAGCAGGCTCAAGACCAGTTGACAACAAGGAAGACAGTCATCTTAAATTCATTCTCAACAGTTCGTTTAGCTTTGACGACTGAGGGAACTTTGAAGTTAGGTGTTCCTACAGATGTCCAGGCAGTACAACACAACGGGTCCTCAGTGAATATCTCCACAAAGGAACCTGAAGCAATTTCACCCACTTTGCACAGCAAGGCCTCAGGTAGTTACTTTACCACCATGAGTAATTTAAGTCCAATAGAGACAGAAAGTACCAGTTTACCGCCATCAACTCAAATAAAGCATTCTGTGACATCATTACTGAATCATTCAGCAGATAACCAAACAGCACCAACTCCAAGCATTTCCACCTTATCTCAGTCAAACAGCTCAACAAAGGGAATACAGTTCAGAGAATTTAATCTCACATCATCACCAACAATGGTTGTAACCACTGAAGCTAACAACTCAAGAATGGAAACTACAAGCAAACCCCCACCGTTTAGCACCACCTCCCAAAGTCAAGGCACAGGAAAGACATCCATCCCTTTCACCACCACTGATCAACATCTTACCAGCCCTTCACAAAACCTCTCTCCATCTACAGGTCCAATACAACCTACAACCCATATATCCACTGAATCTACCAAGCCAGTTGAAAACAACTCTACAAATGCAGACACAGTCACAGGTGGCAATGGTGGTGGTGGTACTACGCAGTACACAGAAGGTATACCCAAAACATCCACGGCTACTATGAAGATACCATTGATTCCCACCACCAAGGCAAACAAACCTCCACTGACAAAGCCAGCAAACGAGGCACAGTCCAATAAGGGAAGGAACCATAGTCTAGCAGTTGCATGGATAATAGGAGGAGCACTGGCGTTGATGATGTTGGGGTTCCTGGTCATCTACATGAAGAAACGGAAACTCCAGAAGCAGCAGATAAACAATACAGACTGGGCTGGCCCGTCACCATTTCTTGATGGAGGAACTGACAGCAATGGCCAGGTCGAACTGAGGTCATCCAATCGAATTTCTCTGTCCAGCTTCCTGCCTCAGAGGCTTTCCAGGAGACTGTCCTTGCTCCAAGAAATGGATGAAGAGTTACAAGACTTTAAACCAAGCAGCGCATGTGGAGATAACCAGCCGGGCTGTACATTTGGAAGAGAAGTCAGTGAAGACAAGGTACAAGCAAGCAATGTGATTACTGTGGTCGTTCCAGAAAAGACACAGATCGGGGAAGCTCCAGAGACCCTCGGGTCTCCTTGCCAGGCAACCTCTTCACAAACCAGTGACCCAATACCCATAAATGATCCTCCACCTGCTACACCTTTAGAGGTTGTTGACCTTGGACAAGACCATTCTGTATCTCCCCCTCCTCTATCTGATGCAATTGACGATAACTTACCACCACCACCGCCGCTAAATGATGGCCAAGGGCAACCTTAGATGACTCCCCCACCCCCACCCCCAGCCACACACCAGCAAACATTCTATTCCCCCTAGCTCCACATTCACTGGTTTCTATGCAGCAAAAACAACACAGGAAGAACACAGGAAATCACTCTGGTCCTTGTCCAAACAGAGGAAACCACCATCACCAAGATGCAGAGTGAACTGATGCCTATCTATGCCTCCATTGCGAAAATAAAGAAAGACTCTGAGAAGACATATTTAAAATGGCAATGGGCCTGGTGCAAATGCAAAAGTATTCTATTTCAACATGAACTATTAATCCACACTATTCACAGAGTGGAAATAGATTTTATACAATATTGATATAATTTAATTTCCATTAGATTTATTTTATTCCATGCAAACATAATTGCTTTTCCACCAATCTATTTTCAGAAGAACAAATTGCAGTAATGAAGCACCTAAATACCGGTATTATCATCTTGATGGTGAAGAAAACCAAATAAAGTATGTATTTTATTGTAAGTATTAAAGAAAGCTTCTAACTCAAGAATAAAGCCTAATCAGGATAGGCCATTCAAATGGAATAAAAGACACCAAAACAGAGGAATAGAGATGCTAGGATTGAGTGAAAGTCTGAGTGAGGCTGAGAGCCTATCTAAGGCAGGCCTGATAGAGTGAGTTACTGCAATGCTGCAGTAACTCCCTGTGTAGATCAGTGCTGCCCAGTAGTATACTAACAATACAGAAGATCACAGTTAACAAGAGGAAAATGTCAAAACCATAAAAAACGAATTATGCATCAGACTTGAAAACGCAGCAATAACATTAGAAAGCAACTCTAAAAGCACCTATTCCTCCTATTAATATCTACAATCCAGCCACTTAATACTGTCTGGTATTATCATGGTAATTCTGCAGTGCAGGTACTGCTCATGCAGGGTAAACTGGCTACAAATGCACAGGGCAGAGGTTAAAGCCAGAGGTCATCTTGTTAGAACCTCTACCAAAAGTTACCCTGCTGGGTGGCGATGGAGAAGTGAGCATCTCCTGCCACTCCATCTCCACTCCCAGGTACTAACCCGTAGCATTTTCTTTATCCCCCTATAAAAATGTCATCCAGACTCGAAGACAGACTGTCTTCCCAACACCTTCTCTGCCCTCCCCAACCACTCTTTGAATATTATCTGAGACAATGTACCAACTCTGTAGAGACTGCTAGAGGAAAATCTAACCATAAAAGCATGCAGAAGTCCTTGTATTTATAGTGCAGCTGACAGGAAAGCAGAGTGTGGTGGAGTGCAGGAGAAAGAGAAGTAGCTAAGTTAAGTGAGCTCACTTATACTTATTTTGGGTTTTGTTTCACTTCTTGCAGCCAGGGAGCTGGCTAGTTGTTTAATCACAGGATTGGATTGGAACAGGCCTATTGGAAAATAGTTCTGAATCCATATGGAGAATTAAATCTTATGTCTATGATAATATGATTGTTCAACATTCTACATCTCAATTGTTGGGTTTTCACACTAGTACCGAGGAAGTGTGACTCTAAAAGAGGGGTGTGAATCATTTTTACTTTGCATAGGCAATGTGTCACTTCAATGCATTTTTCTCTTATTCAGAAAATGTTAACTTCAAAACCATGGACCTGAAGCAAACTACATGCATTTGTTATCTCATTGATTTAAAATGGGCAGTGTATGGGCATTTCAAGATTTGAGTTGTATAAAATTCGCAAAAGTAGGAGCCTCTCTGCAGCAAAACATGAGTCTTGTAAATTATACTGTTAATGTAATAACCAACATGTATGCAACACAATCTAAACATTGACATTACATTAACATTGCTTACTAGACAGTATTGCTGCTGCTAGTGTGCCGTTGGTAGTGCGGGCACTTTCATCATAAAACACTGGCTACAAGGTAGTCATTTCCCCCTCCCATCTTCCCTGTGGCTCAGCACTTTTCAGCTCCCAGCTGCTCTTATTGCAGACTATTAGAGGCTTCCTGCTGGAAAAAGAAATGGACAACTCATCGGAGGGTAGAAACGATATTACCAAAAATAATGTACCATACAAGTTGTGACGATAAAGGTGTAAATTGGACTTACCAGCAGGGAAATAAGTTACATTTCAAGGTGCAATAAGTATTTTTTTCACTGTTCCATAGCTCAAAATGGCCAAACCTTATGTGCAGGAGTTGATAGGGTTGTTGATCAATACCAATGACAAAACTTGGATTACTTAGATTTCTGGCTTTGAAAACCTTCTGGTCCATGGAGCAACTCTCCCCCACATCCCCCACTTGCATTCTCAATTACTCAATGATGCTATGAATGAGAGACTGGCATCGCAAGAATATTATTTTTATTCATATATATGTATAATTAGTATTCCAGTATTTTGCATGGTGACATATTACCTCTTCACTAAACATTTATGTTGGATCTCTACTCTAATTAGCTAGCTTGTGAGTATTATTTATGATCATTTCAGGACACTGTAGGCTTTGCCAGAGACCTGTCGATATTGTTGGAAGTTCTTGGTCGCTGACTGTCATAGATTCAATATTACTTAAATCAAGTCATAGATTACTTAGTCCCCTTAAGTAGCTCCTCCTCCACAAATCGTGTCAACTCTACCAACTGTTGCAGGCTCCGGAGCAGCTTGATCTATCAGACAGCAGTGCACTATGCTATGTACATTCCAGGATTAGACCAATATATTGCCGGTATTGGACTGATATTGGCCTTTTATAAAAAATCTTATATCAGCCAGTAAGTGTCGTGGACTTCTGAAGTGATGCACTTTGATTTATTGTATAAGTAGTATGTGTGCATGAATGTGTTTGTTTCTATGATTGTTATTATCATCATCCTCCTCCTGGGTTTTGATGTCAAAATGCTGTTTCAGAGGTTTTCCCAATCTGACAAGAACATAATTATGGGAGCAATAGTGAATGCTTGTAATTTTTTGGCAAGAAATGGGTCAAAGATATTAAAGATATTGAATATTGCCACAAAATACTGTCTAACAGTAGCTTCAACCCAAACAATATTGGTACCATCCTTCAAAAACCCATATCGGTTGAACCCTACTACATTTAACCCTACTACAGTCACCCTGCCAGGTATGAATTGTTAAACTGCTGTACATTTGTGCAAAACAGAAACATGTGTTTTGGTTGGTACTGGGATGGAGTAGACTTGAAAACTTTATCCAAGTTGAGAAGACAAGCCAAAAAAAGAATTAGAAAAAAAAAATAACATGCAAAAAAGGTGTTTCAGTGTTCCTTTTTTAATATATTGTCAGAAATTAGTGGCCTTTTGGTTTCACACTAAAGTTGCTGGTTACTATCTGTAACTGAAAGTGGAAAAAGTCAGATTTAATGGGATTTTATTTCAGGCTTTAAGGCATGAAGACTACAACATTTTAAAGGGAATGTAGATTGTATATCTTCCCATAGCCAAACAAGACACAGTTGCCTCTTTATTGACAAGTTATGTAACTCAAATGGAATGTAACTCACTCTCTCACTCGCACTGGATTTAGGAAAATCTTGTACACCACCCATGGCTCTGAAAGCAAACTCTAAAGAGGGTTTTCAGGTGACATAACCCCCCCCTCGGCGGCCATATTGGAGGCCCTTCCTGTTTACCTGCCGTTTTTCCAAAATTCAGTTGCATCTGGTGATGAGATGGTTTGACCGATCAATTATAAGCTGGTGAATAGGCTTTTAGTTTTTATGCTCCCAATCTCTGGAATAGCCTGCGATTTGACACAAACCATAACCTCTTTTAAAACCAAGCTAAAAACATTCCTTTTTCTTGGGGCCTTAAACTAGGTTTAATCCATGTCCAAATTTTATCCTTATGCGTATGTCTATGTGAGTTGTTTTTTTTTATGTGTTCTGTATGTAAGTTGGGGTTCTGTCTGCTGTGTCTCTGTATTGTGTATTCTGTTATTTATGATTTATGATTTTATATTGCCTTTTCATCTCTACTGCTGTTTGATGCCTTCTTGTTCTTATAGGTTTGCCATGTTGTAGTTAATTTTATTATCTGTCTCATACCTTCTCTTTTTTTTGCATTGCAGTCACTGTACTAAGTGTGCTACATAAATAAATTTTATTTGATTGATATAAAAGTAATGGACCTGAATGACTCAACATCATTGAGTGAACCATGAATTCTGAGGGATACCAGAGAATTCTTGAACAGAACGTTTTATAAAAATGAACGGGTGGTGAGAATGTGTGTACCTGTACACATATTTCATATCAGGCGTACACTGTCTTTTGAGTCCGATATTGCGAATTGGCAAAAAAAGGGATAATATTCAAGTGTGAATTTGGGTAATGTTTATTTAGAGCTTTTTTCTTTCACTACGTTGCGTTAGGATGTAATCTATAGTTCATTATGCTTACATAGTGAAGCGTGTGAGGTTAATCTTTTTGGCAAGCCTTAATTTCGTTCAATCTTGAGTAATTAGGTTTGTCACCAAAATTGCACATTATTGGGAAGTAAGAATAAGCCCACACCTTCACGTGTGACCAATTCATATGAAGGCTATAGCAGAATAAATCCAAATGAGATGCTGTGGCAGGACCTGAAGCCGCTGTTCATGCAAACTTCACTGAGCTGGCAGAATTCTGTAAGGAGGAGTGGTTGAAAATCCCTCAAGGAAGATACCAGTTATCAAATAAACCAGTTTTGTTAAATAACCAATAAAAGTACATCATATTTCTTTGTGAATGTTCTTTATTTGGATGTCTTCATTAAGACCTGAGGTTTAGGTCAGGATCTTATAAGGTTATTCCTCTATAATATATGAAATAATGACCACCCCATGTAGAGTTCATAACTCTACATACACATGCTTTTATGTATCCAAGTGGGGATAGTTGTGATGGATGGCAGGGTAACCTAGTGGTTAGAAAGACAGAGTCTGAGGTTTGATCCCAGGAACAGTCTCGTCTCCTGCTGAAGTGTCCTTGCGCAAGACACCGTTTGGCATCAGCTAAATACCATCCATCAGTGATGCAATGTCATCAGAATTTGCGATCACAGTAATTAATGCAAATTCAACCAAACAAACAAAGCTTTTACCTTGGTCTTCTACTACAACCAACACCTCTGCAGTGCAGCTTTATAGAGGGAGGAGATGGAAAAGGATTCAGATGACGATGTGTTGTAGTTTTTATTCCATTTATAGTATTACACGTATTGAACATGAGCACTAAAGTATTTTCAGTAGTTTCTGTGATATGTTTATTCTGATTCTATATTGTGATTCTAAATATGTATATATATATATATATATAGAATCACAATATAGAATCAGAATAGAATCAGATCTTGTATCTCTTTAGCGCCATTTTAGCACCATTTTTTCCTTGACGTGCATTTTTTGTTTTTACAAATTCCCACAATTTTACTGCAAAGAACACCTACAAAATTGCATTTGCACTGCAATTTTCAAAACACACTGCAATTGTTTTGAAAACCTGATGCAAAGTCAAGCATTTTTGGTCCCAATGACAAAAAAACTTGTGTGTGTGCTTGCAACATAAATGGGAAATGAAGAAAAACTGTATACAGCAAGTTGCACATAGCTGGCCACTATGATGAATTAACAGCCTGTTTCAACAACTGTGTTGTGAGTGTATGAGAAGAGAAAGTGAGAGCGCGAGAGA
>CABFOQ010021688.1:0-20480 GCA_900660455.1 Gephyroberyx darwinii | reverse complement strand
ACTGATGTAAAAAAGGAGGTCAGCTTGAGCCCAGAGGGATGAAGGGCAGCTGCTCTCTGACCAGTTCCCCGTCACACCTATCTTCATTTCTAAAGGCATTTTGGCGAGTAATTAATAGGAAATAATGATGTTGCCAAAGGTGCGGCATCGCTACCCGAGAATGTCAAGACCGGGCATATTGCAGGCTATATTATTATTCCCCTTACTGTAAATGACACATTGGTGCTGAAACGTTATGAGACTGAAATCAACCGTGCTTATGTTTCGTGATAGCACCTCGTCAAGTGAATTTGAGAGGCAAAGTGAGTGGACATTTTGAATAGTCTATTCAAAAAAAACGTATAAAATATTTTATAAAATTATTCTGGCTTGTCGGGGCTTGTTTGTATTTTCTGGTGCATTTTTGGTCTCATTGTTACTATAATTTATAAGGCAAGGGAATAAAAATCAGCCATCAGCTCTCTCAGCCAGAAAGACCTTTTGTTTTCAGTTATTGTGGTGAGCACATCATAGAACAAGGCCGTGTATCTAGACAGAGGAGAAGGAAAAAACAACACTATCTTCAACACCACTGTCAGTTTTGGAAATACTGTATTATTTTTTCCCTCCCAGAAAATCATCTGAGACTGGTGATTATTACACGTAATGTAATCGCACCATAACGCACTTGTCTGCCCAATTAGCTGGAACAATTATTGTAACTCTGACTTTAATTACGTCTCAATTTGACGCCGGCACACTAGTCTATAATTTAGTAATTAAAATCCTCTTTGCCCCAGTGCCTTTAGGGCAGCGCATGATTAGGACCTGTCAGCTGCTGAAGTGAACGGAGCCAGCCATGCGTGTTGGGCAACATGACCCGGTATTGTTAAATCTTGTCAACATATTAACCTGAATTCCCCAGTCATTATGCACTGAATCGCCTACATAAGAACAAATGTACACAAGTGATGACTATGTCTAATTGAAAAAACATTTTATTGTATGATTATTTTTCAGAAAAGCACATTAACAAGGAGCTTAATGTCAGATGATACCCCAAAGCCTACGTTAGATCAAATGATGTCTTTAGTTAAGGTGTCAAAGACACAAATAATGATTTCTTTGTTCATTCTGCTGCCTATATTACATACATGATATTGTTTCCTGGTAAAATATACACTAAAACTGTTATACAGAGAGGAGAATCTGAAGTGATCTCAAATAAGCATGAGTCATGGGATATGTGGTCATTAAATCTAGATAAAAATAAAGAGATTTGACATGAGGTGAAGCACTGTTTTGGAGGGCCAAAAGGGTGCATCCAAAGCACTTTTTGTCCTTGTCAAAAGTTATTGATTTATGTTCTTTTGTGAGACAGCTGATGTCTTCCTTACTCAATTTCTGACTGTACATAAGGAGAGGCTGATTCAAATCGCATGGGGAATTGTTTTATTTATTGTTTACAGTTTATCTGTCAAAAAATTTATAAGTCAACTAAGAACTATGAATATGATCATTTCCCACATGTTTTAGATGTCACAAATATCCCTGCATGAGAATGTACTAAAGACAAGGTCAGCAATGCGTCATCATGAATGGCACAAATTTTGATTGCATGTACTGGAATTTTCCAAATAATCCCATTTATATGCTTAACACACACTACATGGATAGGATTTGCAGAACTTCCCGGGAACAGGGGAGGAGAGAGAGTGGGCAGTAGGTTTTGTGAATTTCCCCTCAGCCACAATCAGTGCACCTGAGTTTCCTTTGGTGTATCCAGAGGTAAATAATTTATGGGAGGATAAAAGCATTTGTGGTAGAGAGCTAGACAGTCAGACGGTAGGAGCAGGCTGGCTGGGAATCCACAGCCCCAACCCCCCGCCCCAACTGAGCTTGCCCCTTGCCGTGCGGTGGCCTTGCACGATGCCTTCTCGGACGGCTGCTTGAAGTGCAAATCTGTGTTCCAACTTGTTCCTGGTGGCTGTCAGCATGTTTTCCTCTTGTCAGCAGCGATTGAGTGTGGGCCTGTGTCACCCTTGTACCACCACTGTAACAGGATCATTGACAGGCCAGTGACACTGCCCAACCAGATAATGGAAACCTATTGATTTTCTTCTTCTTTTTTCTTTTTACAGAGGTAGTCTCTGGCACTTCAGAACGACTGGCCAAAGCAGAGGTCATGATCAATGGTCCTGATCTCTGGATCACGGCTGCCACATACAGCGAGTGAAAAAATCAAGACTACCTGACAAAAAAGTGGTATTTAGTCGATGAGAACTTCCTCATGGTCTCTTTAGTCTGATACCACTACAAAAGTAAAAGTATACTTTGGTGCAAGCTTCACTGACCTATAATCACCAAATATAAAGTAATTCAAGATTAGCTTAGTTTTTTTCCCATTTTAATTTGCTAATTCAATAGCTAGTGTTAGTTCTGAATTAAATGCAGGTTTTCTTTCTGCTCTGTATGTACAGGGGTTGACGTTTGCAGTTTTAATGGAGCAATCTCCAGAGAGGAGGCCCATTGATACCCATGGCTAATGATAAGCATGCATTGGCTGCCTACCATTGGACCCCCATGGCAGATGGTGAGTGTGGGTCCTACGACAACACATTTCTTTATGTCAGTCTTGTCCCTCTCTCTCTCTCCAGCCAGTGGAATAATGAAAAGCCCAATTCTGGTCATGGCTAACTCAATCTCATTATAATCTCTCTTTTTTATTCATTCGGCCCCTTGGGATGCTGTCTGCCAGCGATGTGGCTTTCAACCTCCAGAGAGAACATCTTTTGAAACAGCCAGGAGACCTAATGAAGTCACAGAGTGGCACAATTATTTCCCAAAGAAGGAGCATTAATGTACTTCAAAATTCCCTCCGGAGAAGCATGATGACAATTGGTTTGTACAGCTTTGATCGCTGCTTTAAATACTGCCCAAGATAAACTGCAGGGTTAGCCCCCTTTGCCACTAGTAAGTAGTAGATCCAGAAGTGGCTATCAAGCATTGGATACGTCAAATACTCAGCCTAAAAAGCAAAAAACAAGAATTAGAAATGGCAGATAAAATTACTGTTTCAACTGGGAATGATGATACACACTGCTGCAGTCAAGCATAAAACTAAATTGAATTAAAAGAACAGTAAAGGAAATATTTCTCCTGAAGAATTACAACATAATTAACGAGTAAAATGTCTTTTGTGAAGCTGAACGGGTCAACTCCAGCCGGTACTCTTGTGTTGTGCCAGTGTCTCTGTAATCAAATAATAGTTAAAATAAAATAAAAATCACATTTTCACCCAAAATACTACTATATTGCTATTGTTTCTTTTTGCTATGATTTTTTTTGTTTGTAAAAGTCAATGATGACACATAACAGACAGGATTCAAGGGAACATTAGGAACACCTCCACTCAGTTGTGAAGTTGTGTACAACTATAGGTTCTGGTGCTCATGGTAATCAATTAAACAATAAACAATAGAGAGTAACCGGTAATGTAATTAACATTAGATATGATTCAATTAGATAAACACATTTGTGTTCTGTTTAAACTGGTATTCCACGAGATCTGCAATTTTTTTTAAAATTTGGAGTTAAGTGTTCATTGTTGTGGTGTTTCCCCACTGCACTTCGCAGTCAATCAGTGTGTCCAGTACTACGTCTTTTTTTCTTGGGTTTACTGTTGAGTTCCTGTAGGTGGCGCTATTTTCTTTGTCTGTTCAGCCATGTTGGCTATTGCTGCTCATGCTAATTACTCAGTTCTTCTTCTATTTATTCCAAACAAACCGCTGTTGCTGTTGCAGGAAACGTAAAAGTGCATCACTTCCTGTGTGCCAGAGGATATTCCCCGAGAAAGACCTAACAGACACCGGATGTTAAGAACAACAACTGTAAAAGCTTTCATGAAGTGACAATCTGTTGAATCACTATTGTGTTTTATCAATCAGCGATAGAGAGCAGCAAAACGAACATTTATTGATATGAAAATATAACAGACTATTACTTTGAAGCAGTGATTGAGTACATAACTGGAATATGAAACTTCAGTGTACTGTGACAGTCATTGTTGCAGTACTAATGTTATTATTATCTGGAAAACTGTATGGGTTTTGTATATCAATAAGAAATATCTAGTAAGTTTCTGATGCATTATTAAGACTTTAGCAGTTTATGATTTATATTACCATTTCATGGGCAGATACTCAACAGCAGTCGAAGGTATCTGATACATGTTAAATGTAACTAGTAATAACCTTATCTAATATTATTGAATAACAGTCAAATAGCTATTCCATTTTCATCCTTAACTGAAATGCTATTTCACCTGACCTTGAAATGCCAAAGACTAATATCTAATGTCCTCATTGACCATCTCCTTCCCCTTGAACAACCCCCTCACCTAATAAACACCATTCGCTTGCAAATTAAATCTTTTGTTCAACCTAAATCTCAGTCAACTTGCTCAACTGTCCATTCTAGTCTGACCCTTTGTCCACTCAACAAAAATTGTTAGTGCCATTAGGATTGTAACTAGCCAGAGACATGCTCTCAATATATTCTTACATGTACTAAAATGTGGTGTGAAGAAGGCATAGCCAATGTTGCAGTATCCGTATCCTATATTAACATCAGTAACCTCCACCAGTAATGATTTCATATGGGATTGGTACCAACCACTAATAAAAGGGTAATTAACCTTTATTTTCAGAATATCTCTTGAAATGTATGTTAGTAATGACACTTCCTCTTCTTTACCATGCAAATTGTTTATCATGTCACTGAATTCTATACAAATCTTTACCTAAAAAAGTTGTATTAGAATGTGACCTATCTTCAAGGCAAAATACTAACAACTAGAATAACCGTATAGCCTGAAAGTAATAGATATAAATGATTTGATAAAATTACTTATTAGGGCCAAACTTTGAATTGTAGGATCAGGAATGCTACATGTCTACAATTTTAAAATTTCCAGTGTATCAAGCTGAATATTTCAGGAATAATAAACAATATCTAGATTTCTGGTTATAAAACCACTGAAAATGTTCATTTAGCTACATTTAAACCTACAGTTCAATACCTTTTTCTTACCTATATAGTAGCTGACTTGTAATACAAAGTGAAAAACTAAGATGGGACATAAAAGCATTCCTGAAAGCAGTATGCACATTTAAAAATATTAATCATAATATGCTATATATATTAGTAGCTCTTTTGTTATTATGAACTTTGGACAAAGTGTTTATCAGAATGAGGTGTGAGTTGTCTCTTTTGGCAAGGAGTTCAACCAGACTGCATATGTGCAAAGAACGAGGTGATGACAAAATGTACCTGTGCTTTTTAAGGAAGAAAAAATACATGGATGATGTGAAAATTTGTTTGAACATTATAGCAATCATTATAAATGTCTTGGGCAAAAGACCAGTAATGATTGGACCCTGTGTGTAAACTGACATGTCATTATCCATCTGAATGAGTAAGCAATGGAAATGTACTCATCTGGAGTACAGCAAGAGTAAAATTGGTTTTGTTAATTGAAGTGCACCATCAGTTCAAAATGATATGTCAACTTTGCACATTGCATAGTCTGTTTTTCTGTCTGAAAATATGGAACTGTACAGTATGTGTTGGATTGGACAGCAAAGCATTGCATTTAAGATTAAGCAAGTTGGGATAAATGATAATGGACAACATATATATACCAGTGTTTTTTCAGCATTTTCAGCATGGAACCCAACACAAAGCAAATGTAATGTCACTATGAAACCCAGGCTAATTAAAACACATTATTATCACATTATTATTATTATTATTATTATGTGAGACCCAAAAGCCATAAGAAACTGGATCGCAATCCATTTTGGGTCCCAGTCTATAGTTAAGAAATGTTTTATCCTGTTGCTGTTCAGACTGCAACTGTAGTTGTTGGCATGTTGCATAACTTCTATAACTGTTCATTATAAATAAAAATCTTATATCAGCTTTATTAGCCAAGTTAATAAGGCAAATAAAGCAAATGTAGTTTTGAAATATTCCATAAAATGTTGCTAATATATATGAAGTGTTATTAAATATTAAGGTGTTATGTACTTCTATAAACATGTGCAGGCTTAAGTGATGTGGTGAATGTGTAAACAGTTCACAACTTTAGGAGGCAACAGGAAGTTCTAGAGAGGATGCGTTCTGCTCAAGGTTTGGGTGCTCATGAGACATGCTGTTTATTTCTTGATGAAGTCCCAAAACCTCAACCATCCTTGTCCCTGAGTGGGGGACGCTGGTGTGCATAAGGTGCCTCTGTAAATGTTTGATCCAATCCTCCTGGACAGACAGGGGACCTTGGAAGACTAGGTCACAGAATCTGCACAACATAGAATTGGGGGGGAGAAAATCAGTCACTATTTCTGGACTAAAAGGCACTGGCATCTTATTCCATTGTAAAATGAAGGCTGTTCTATGTACCTGCAGGTGAGTGTGTATATCTCAGCATTCAAGGGGGGTAAAATCTTCTTTTTTAGCCCAGGTCTTGATCTTGGCTTCTTTTGTTTATAATCGTAGCCTAAAACGACAAAACAACTCACTCATATGCATTACTTAAGGAAAATTATTAGGATGCCTAAATAGAGACTCCTGAGGCAAAAGTCAATACTAACCAACATTCATTGTTTTTAGATGGAAAAGTATGGTGGAGTCACAGACTCTTTCAGGGAATGTCAAACAATGCAGCACTTATCATGAATACTGTTTTGCTCTTCCTTTGATGTTACAACTTGCTGATGCTACAGGTGGAGCAGTAGTCACTTGTTTTCTGTTAGTCATACTTCAACTATAACCACAAATTAGCTTACATAAAAGTGGCTCAGTAATAGCAGTAGTTTGTGACATTTATCATTTGTCTGTTGTGTGAAACTTACTTGTTCCTTCCAAAATGGCAATCCTCTTCCTACGTGCGTAGGCGCGAACGTGATTGGACAGACTGACAGCACTGGGGAAGGCGATGTTACAGTGAATGCAAACATTATTTGAGTCACATTGCTCTGAAAGATAAGACATTGAAATGGAGATTAAACTCAAAAGAGGGCTAAGCATTTTACTTTTCAAAACATTTAGGTTTTTATTTTTTCATTACATTTTTTCATTTGCTTGAGCTTTTATCTTTATTGGAAAACGTAACTGGATGTTGTCCATTTTAACAAAGTTCACTGATGTTTGAATCACTTCAAATAAGGGTTTAGGGTCAAAAATGATGTAGTATTTTAAAATTAAAAGTAGGAATGTATGCAGTAATTTATACAGTTTCGCAAACTGTTTAAAGTGTGTTTATGTTTAGAGATTAAGGAAAGCTGTTCTTCCCTGTGTGCTCTAAACTCTTCCTCCAACTGGTTTGAAATTCTAAGGATCTGTTTTGCACTCTCCAGTGTGAAGTGTTACTGGTAAAGTTTAGCACAATTTCATGTCTTCAGGGGGCCTATTTTTACTTACTGCCCTCCTGAAAGTCATGGAGAATTCATGGAGAAACTGAACTAAAATCTGTTTGTCTTATGGCAGAAAGCACAGTGGAGCTGCCAACAGCACAGAAGTACTGTCGCCCATTAATGCATTTTCCGAATGTTGGTGATTTATCACAATTAAATAAAAGCATCTTGGCCAGACTGCATTGTTGATAGGTCATCAAAAACAACTGATAATTGCTTGATTTGTAAATTTAAGTGAGTTTCAAATGTATACATCATAAAAAGTGTTGTATTCAAGTATCCTATAAGAATTTTAACATTGAATGATTTATGAGTTGTCTTGACTTTTAACCCATGATGAAGGTGAAATCATATCACAAAAAGGGGAAACAATTCCACTGCAAATCAAACTTGATGATAAAAAAAAGTATTATTATTATCATAGAAATAGATTATTATTATTATAATTGTAATCTCAATGTGATTTCAGTGTAAGACACATGATGCAAACATCTTTGGGAGTACATTACTGCAGCCATTATAACACCATAAGAACGATCAGTGGCATTCACATGGTTTAAAATGGAACTCAATGCACAACAAAAGAGCAATTTGGTTTTCAATCTTTATCAACATCTTTCTCTGTACCTGAGTGAAAGTTTGATTTGGACAAACATTAAACAAAAGTGTGTAAACACAGATGACATGTTTCCAGCTCAGCATCAAAAGAACCTCATGGTTTTTTAATATCAACTTCAAAGGCACTTTGGTGGCATTCATTCTATATGTGTGTTATGGCAAATCAATTGAACTGTGAACCTTTCTCTCACACTGTTTTACTGGCTTCTACATGCACACCTGATATATTGTAGAGGTATAGTGGAGCATTGATTGATTGAAATTAAGGGACTGAACCTTAATGTCTGTACAATAAGTGCTGGACATCTATGCAATCGAGCGAACAGACAAACTATTCCCCCTTCCCTCCTCCCACCCATCCACCCCTGCTTATTTCTGCATGTCAACCCATCCACCCCTACTTATTTCTGCATGTCAATTCCTTCTACTTCCAAGTCCCTCAACTTCTTATAGGACAATGGAAGGAATTTTTGAGAAAAACAGGGCTAAAAAAACATCAGTTTTTCTGGCGATGTCAAAAACTCCCATCTAAAATTGCATCGCAGACCTGAACACATGACATTTTATAAACATGCTATAACTCAAATGAACCAGCAGATCAATACTATGTGATTACATTGCACTAATCTACTTAAAAGATAAAGACTTTCTTAACTTCAATTCAAACCATATAAAAATGAGAAAAATGATTGGGGTCATCTACTAAGGGCTCATGTGAACTTTTCTACAGTTAAAGCCCACATCATGCAGCTTTTTTGACCACCATTTGCTATTGGAGAGTATAATATGAGCAGGAGGAGGACAATGCAGATATTAAGGGGCAATTCTACAGATTTTTTTGCATATTGGCACTAAACTGTTATTCCTATGCCAAAGACTGTGTAGTTGGTGGCACTGCCAATACACATACTGCTGTATAGAGTCCACTGAAAAAGATAGAGGAAGTGACTGACCAAATGCAGGAGGATTTGTGATCTAATAACAGTGCTATAATATAAAGCTCATTTGAAAATAATAGTTGGGACAAACATTTTATGAGCCCCAAAAATCAAAACAGCAGTTCCAGGCTGTTCATCTTCATCACATCAGAGAGTTTTACTTATCTGATGTCTACATTCGGAAAGATTTGTTCATGTGGAGTGTCCACGTACATAGGAATAACATGTGAATTATTAAACTAGTGGGTAGTATTTCCCTTTAATATGTCTTGAAACAGTTATGAGATGGCTTTAACATGAAATTATGATCAAGCCCAAAGCATGGGGCTCCATACCATGAGCCCAGTTTGACTGCACACTGGTCACTTGGGTCTCCTCCATGCTCTCTTTGGTCATATTAAAGTGCTTCCTGGTTGCATTGAAAGAGACATTTCTCTCCTGAAGCTCCATGGCCCTCTGTCTTGTCTTGAGCAGCTCTACTAAAGTGCTTGAGGGCTCATTGGCTGTTTGTGCCTCTACCTGTGGCTCCTTCCTCTCCGACAACTCCTCTGCCTCCTGTTTTGGTACACAGCTGCCCAGTGGAGCAGGACTCCTCATACCATATTGGATTTTCACAGGGATCCCAGTGCGCATCAGGTACAGGCCATTGCTGCTGATGATCTTCTGAGAGACAAACGGACGTGAGGGGAACTGGTTCTTGTTGAGGATCTGGAGAATGTTCTGATGCTCCGTCTTGTCCTGCAGCAGTTCATTTAGGATGCACACAGGCGACTTGTTGTTGCTGGTAACAGTCCGGCCTATTCGTTTCAGGTGTCCCCTCACGTGGTTGGAGAGGCCAGTTTTAGTATCAAACCAGCCCCAGCACAGCGGACACGTGTGCTCTCCTTGTGGTTCTGGCTTGTCAGCTGGAATACATGTTCAGAGGAAAGTTACAATACTAGAAATGCCAAAACACTGTCCAGTAGTGCCTAAGTTTTGACTTCAGTGAGGAAAATTATACTAAAATATATTTGTCAACAACCTTTTATACATGACAACGATGAGACAAGAACTACCCTGTGTGAGATTTGAACACCAAATAGACAAAATTGACAAAGGTGTCATTTTCATCAAGAACAAAGTGAGGAGACAACAACGAATGATACTACTTTTTGTTCAGTTTGCTCAAGTTTTATATTATTGAATAATTGCTAAATACTGATAACCCGTCTCACTGTGTAGATGGGCAGTCTTTGAGGAAACGTTTCTGCAGGAGAGTGCACTAGCAACCAATTCTGTTTCCACCAACAGGGAGTGTTCATTTCATGACATGACATTTAACCCTCACTGTTATATTATTTTACTGTCTCAATTCCTCATATCAATACTGGCAGGCCAGTATTGATTATCATGACATGCGTAACTTTAAATTAAAAAAAAAATTAAATATATGACTACAGTTGACATGATGGAATCCAGACTAAATCCAGACTAAATTGGTGCAGAGGGGCCTTGCCGTGTGCTAAGTTTCTTCTTTATCTTTTGGGTGTTTTTCTTAGCCCCACATGCCTTTTCACTTTGTTACACATGTATTTACTGTGCTGTTTAGTTACTGTTCCGTTATCAATGCCTGTAACAATAAGTGAATTAATACTATCACCTTTTTTCAGTCTCCTCATGCCAGAGGGGATCCTTTTGCGGATTCGTGGCCGACGGTCCTGCAATGCCACTTGCTCTGGCGAAACCATGTGACGTGCATTATAACTCAACCCGACTCTGTGAAGGTGTCCTCGCACATGATTGGACAGGCCCACTCCAGACTCAAACACAGCAGGGCAGTATGGACAGGGCTTATGTTCTACCCCCGATATGGGTACGTCAAAGGTGTCACTTTTAGGCGTAGAAGGTGACTCTGGGGAATCATCACACACTGCACTTTCAATATACTCCTCCTTGATTATGAGTTGCTGTATGTCACTGCAGTCATCATCTTCATTGTCATCATCTTCAGTAACCTGGCCTACATGTGAATTTTTCTCTTTCACTGAAAACCTCTGTCTCTGAATGTAATAGCTCCGGGCATAGGGGTTCTTTTCATTCTCACTGCTATCCAAGAAGTTGGCTGTAGCTTCACTGGTGTAGTCACTGAAGTCATAGCTGTCCTCACAGCCTTCCTCCAAGTCCTCAGGTGTGGTCTGTCTCTGAAGCCTTTGGCCAAGCTTTGGTAATATATTATCATTCATCTTGTCAATAGCGTTATGCAAGGGTGTTGACATTTTTCTTTTTGAAGGAGACTTTTGGGTCACTTGCTCTCGTGAACTCACGTTTGGCAAGTCACTCTCGCTTCCCTGAGAGAACATCAGGTCTAATTTAACATTTTCCGCTGTGAGTAAAATATCTGTGTTTGCAGGACAGTTTGTCTGGTCTGAGCTGCCTGAAACCTTTTGGTCATAGTTTTGACCAGCTTCCTCTGCATAGGTGAGACCTGTTGTCACATCTATTTTTTCTACTGGTTGCAGAGATAATTTGCCGCCATGCTTGTCGATCTTCCACAAAGATGGTGACAGCATGTTTGTTGCACAGCCAACACTGCACTTGAACTGTGAAGAGTTGAAACTTTTGTATGAATTCAGTGTGTTGGACTTTTTCATGTAAATGTCCCCTTTTTTGCTGGACCAATAGGTAAAGTCAGATCTTTTCCAGAAATCTGGCCGCTTACAACATACATTTGGCTTAAACAACATTGGTTTTGAACCAGTGGTTTTGGGCTGGTCAGGAAACTTCAAATGACTGACTATAGGATCAGTAGAGTCAGACACACGGTTTAATATTGGCTTTTCATAATCATGATAAAATGATTCCTGGTGCTCTAGCTTAGAATGTCTTTCTAATATTTGTTTGTCCCCGCTAGTGAAAGAACATAATTGACACTGAAAGTGAGCATGGTCCAGTTCCTCTGCATCATTAGTGCGACTCATTCTGGGCTGGTGTGTGTTCAGATGCTCAGTATCTAAGTGTGCTTCAAGTGCCTGTTGGGTCAGTGTAATGTAGTTACACTCCTCACAGCAGTAGTAGTGCTTTAGATTATCATGTGTTTTGGCATGCTGGACAAAGGTTTTAGGGCAATTACACCCAAATACATACTGGGGGCATTTTAATGTGGTACCCCTGTCTTCATTTTCAAGTTTCTTGAGACCTTTGATTTCTTCCATGAGTTTTTCTAGCCTGTCTTGGTGAATAATGATGTGCTTCATGAGGGAGTTGCTATCACAGAACAAACGCCCACACTCCCTGCATATAAAGGGCTGCGAAACATTCTCATAGTGCACCTGATTATGCCTGTCTAAATGATACATCATATGTCTATGCAAATGCCTTTCTTCCTTGAAATTAACATTGCATATTGTGCATGGAAAGAACACTGGATCTGGCTCAGGTTGTTCTGTCTTCAACTGTTCTGGTTTTACACTAAAACTGTCTTCATCTTCAGGGTCATTTTCCTCATTACAACCCTTGTCAGTTGTGCTATAAATATGTTGGTCTGTGTCTAAAGCTGTGCTCCTGGAATCATTTTTGAATGGCACAACAGAATATTTAAAATCAGATTTTGTAACCAAAGTAACATGTTTGTTGGCAATATAAAAATCGTCAACATCATTATCAGTGCAGAAACGTTTGCATGTGTGTTTTAAGCTGTTGTTAACCTTTTCTGGAGAGACTGGCATGCCCATTGCATGCATATTGTGCTTCCTCTTTCTTTGGCTCATCAAATGAGGCACCACTCTGGCCTTTTTCTCCAGCCTTCTGTTAACAGCATGGTCATTCCACAAGGAGTGCCTGAGCTCTTTTGGTGAATCCCATCTGACCAATTCAGTATCATCAAAATCATCTGAAGAGCTCTCTGACCATTCTGTTTTTAAGTCACGTAGAGGACTTGTTTTCATTGTCTTGTTTATCAGGGGCTGACTAATGTGCATTTGGTCTAAACTGTCACCTGACAGTGTGGAATAGGGCAGTTTAAACTCATTCTCTTCAGAGTCAGACAGTGGCATGTTGACACCTGGCTGTGTGGGCAGTGTTTTTAGGACAAGCCCTGCTGTGTTCTTCCAAGCGTCTGATTGAAGCTCACTAGGTGGTGGTAACACCTGAGGGCTTGTGTCCTTCTCTGGTTGCCACTCGGTATCCAGGACATTGTTGGATAAAACACTGCCTTTGTTCAGGACACAGCGTACCTCTGAGGTGGGGTGTGAAGCAGGTCCATTAACAAGTGCTCCTGAAGGCAATGAATTGCCTGCATGGGGAACAGCAGGGACACTGCTGTATACAAATGGATTCGGCTGGGTTCCATTTAAAGGGTTTTCGTGTTCATCTGAGGACAGACCTGCAGCATTGTTCTTCAGGGAGGATGTGTGACTCTGTAATGGCTCCTGAGTAGGACCTGGGCTGTCAAACACTGATTCCACGTCTTTGTCCTCTTGTGCATTTGGCTTCAGATCAGACATAGTAGCAGTACTTTCTGGAATATCACAAGAAAATCACAAAATTATTAAGTGTGCTCTATATTTTAAACGATTTCAATCATTTCATGAAAAACACTGAGTCAATATCACAATCACATTCACTTTTGTTTATCAAATACATTACGACAACATATAAAAAGGTAATTTGCCAAAAGAACTGCAGATGTGAAATTACAATATACTGCAATGTTCCACAACCAGTGTAATAAAATCGAATACTTTTTTCTCATCCACACTGACTGAATGGGTTGTTGATAAAAAAAAAATAGTTTTGGTGTATTCCCACCGCTCCATAAAATGAGAGTGGTATTATTCTGTGCTGCATTATGATTTTTCAACACCCTCTTTCACCACCTCTATTCACAACAAACCCTGCTGTTAGCCCTGAATACCCTGGTGAGGATGCTTAATTATGTGAGCACACCTCTGAGATACAACCTTCCTGCTTCTCCCCCTAAAGTTCTCAGTCGTCTGCTAAAATTGACCAATTTCCATGGGAACAAAGTACACTTCCAATGAGATCATATTCCGTCTTATCACTCTGTGATGGTGCCAACACAGATCCCAGCATGAGACTGTTGTTACTTGAATCCTGACAAATTGGCAGGCACACAGTCTGTCTAAAACACACACAAACACAGACCCACACAAAGTCACACAGACACACACCTATACATCACACACACAAAAATTCATTTAGGAAAGTCATTGAATCAATTGAGTGGAAGTCACATTCAACTGGTTATCAATGGAATTAAGGAAATAAATAGAATCGTAACCAGCATGAGAAAATTTGACAACACAACATTCACATGCTGCAGCTTATAACAGATTATGTGTCCAGGGCTGGTTTAGTCTAAAATGTATGCTCAGTGGATTTGACATCCATGCTCTCTGGTTGCTCTCTACAGGAAGCTGCATTGCTAACGAAGTGGTAAATTCAGTGTTAATGAGTGGCTTCACTGTTACCACCTCAGAGGTAAAGCCTTCCAAGCTCCATATTCTCCCCATCTGTTGTGGTGTTAGGGGTTTGAAGGGAGAACAGACGCTCTACATTTAAAGCGAACTTCCCTGCTAACCCCCAAACAGCAGGGTGGCAAAGCCATCAAAATATCTAGGTTCGAAATTTACAAGCCTCATTAGCAGCCAACTCACACAACTCTGTTCCATATATAACGAAAAGGGTTCAGCAGAAATGCAATTTTTAAAAATTCATTTGCTTCTATTTACTTCATTTAGTCAATGTTAAAAGGCTGACTTTGCCTTGCCTGGAGATATTTACAGGGATTATGAGCTTTAATACATTTAAGCTGTATGCACAGATCGATCTGCTATGAGCTTTTACTAACCCTGCCTGGTATTTTCCCCAAGACATTCAACATGCTCTACAGCTTGGTAAATGAGATTTAGTAGGAGCATCATTGTGTGCTGTTGGTCAAGAGAGCACGTACTATAACACCTCTCAGATATGTATGGATGGGCCTTTTTTCTTTCTTTGATTTGTAATCTTTCAGCACTTGCAGTGACACTCCTGAACCTCATTTTGAGGATACTGTGGAATAAACATTAAGGGGATGTTTGCATATAATTGTAATTATAATTGTTTTCTTTTAATTGACTATCAGCACCATGAAATCATCACAACAAAATGAAGGAGTTAAAAATGATCTCATGTAGGGTGCTCTGGTAAGTAAGTGGGCTGGGGTACGTGCCATATAGTGGCATCACCATGGGTTTGAGTCCGGCTCATAACCTTAGTGCATATCATGCCCTCTTCTCTTTCATCTTTCCTGTCATTCTCCACTGTGCACAATCTAATTTAATAGAAATACCATAACATGAATCATGAAAATGATTTCCTGCTAATTATGGGTGTAAACCAGTCTAACTGTCCCTCAAACAAGAGAGACGCCGAAGTCAACAGTCTGCTTCCATCACAATGAAACTGAGTGCAAAGGTCAGGCATTATATAACAAATGGGTTGAGGAGGAAGGGTTTGGTGCTGTAGGCTTATAAAGCTGGGAGTGTCTAAGCAAATTCCTTCTTCCAGTTCGACTGAAGACCCAGGCTGGCAGCACAGTGGAGACAGTGCTAAAGACCAACTGGGACCAGTCAGCCAAACCATTTCAACTGCTGGAGCTGTCTGTATGGATCAGCAGCCATCCCTACATCCCTCTGCCATCGCCTTTACTAGAGAAATGTCTAAACAAGGGGGGCCGCAGCCCCTCAAGTACTGCACTACACAACTTCCTCAGCTAATGGGATCTATTGATTTATTTGACACAATGTGAATTTATGAAGCCACCTCTTTAGTGTGAGAGTATCAAAGCATGGCTCAAAACAAACAGACAGAGATTCAGCTCGACACTCCAGTAATCCCAAGGTGAGTATGTTCTCTCAGTGCCACAGCAAAAAAAAGCATTGTTTAGTTTTTCTTCTGGTGTCTTAGCCCTGCAGTTATCCACAGAGCCACCCATCAGAGAAGCAGGAGGAAATTAGCAATATACCACAAGCCTAATCATACATACGTCATCACTGTGACTTCCTAGCCTATTTCACAGAAGAAGTATGCAAAAAAAAAAATCAGAACCAACGGTTTCATAAAACACCCAATGTTTCTTAAGTTTGCACAGGAGAAAATAAAGAGGGTGGTTTCACACAATGTCTTTGGCTGGATTACATACTCTTTTATCCCCCTGAATTCTTGTCACCCAAAGGTCATTTCCATAATAATGGTCTCCATTCTCCCTAATGGGATTTTGGCTGTGATTATGTATGCCGGTGTCTTGAGCAGACACTATCAGCCCTGTCATCCTGAATTGTGCAAATGTAATTACACAAAGCCTTTGATAACTAAACAATGTAATTTACTGCTCGAATAATGAGATACACTGGATTTATTTTACTCAAATGATACTATGAGGAATTGTGTGAGTACCTTTAGGTGCATCTTGCAGAGAAAAAAAAATGTTTTAAGCGCAAACAAATTACATGCTAATGCACAATTTAATAATCAGAAGTACATCCACGTGATTCAAGAATAAAATGTTCACAAATAAGTGTTGTAGAGAGTAGTCATTTTAAAATAAGGTAATAATCAGATGCTAGTTTGCAGATTACATGTTGGGAAAATCACTGCAAGAATAAATGGAGGGGGGTAAACACAGGTCATGGACACATCCAGTGGTTTCCAAAGGAGAAACTACAAAAAGATGTGGAGAACAATACCAGTGTAAAGCTCAGGGAACAAGGATGTGGGTTAAACTGGCCAGACTGGTGCCATGAACCACAAGTAAGAGTCTGTCTGAATCTCACATAATGAAACAATACATGCTGTCCAAAGCTTTATAGTAAGGTTCATCACTAGGAATTAAAAAATCTTACAACACACCTCACACCAAACCCTCACACCACAAACCTCTCCTTGCCCCCCTCTCCTAAAAGAGGGAATAAATGAAATGGCTGTGATGGTAGATTTACTGATGAAAAAAGGTGAAGCGAGAACATTCGGAGTGATAAAAGGGGACAGGGAGCGAGTGACAGTTGGGTTAAGACAGAAGTCATGTTCAATAGCAGGTAGAAACATCAAACAGTGAGTTCACAGGAAACCTATGCAACCTTGTCTTGAAGGAGGATTTTCTGTTGTGTGGAGTAGATTATATCTGTTCAAGCTGCTGACATGGCCTCATTTGCTGCCCGTAGTGTTGGAGGGGGATTAAACGATATAAACTTTAAAGCTTTAAACAATACCTTTCAAAATTAAATGGATTAAGGGAGGGATGTCTGATGGGGATTTCCCAAGGCTTTGTTAGTTTTAAACTCTACTCCTTTTAAGGAGAAAAACAGCAGACAGAAATTTCTCAGGCATGTGACCATTTTAATGAGGCTGCTCTCACGTTGAGGAGGGCAGTGGGCACAGGAGGGCTGCCAAGCAGATGGCTCTCATAAACATCATATCTGCTCTGTTTAGATACATGCATTCTCATCTCCCAATACTGAGAGGAAAACAAGCCAAACCATCACCAGAAGCACTATCCACTTGCCTGCTTTTGGCAAGCCGTGCATGCTTGTTGAAATGGCACATTTCCATTTCTTCTGTTTTCCCCTTCATAACAATATGCATGAGTTGTGCAATTGATATACATAACCTCTAATCTGTTATAAGTATGCAGAGAAGATGCAGTGATTGCGTTGGTGGGTATTTTTGTTTAGTAGTAGTTAGGATGTTGACTTTTATTAAATGTTATTATTACCATATAACTTGGAGTATATAAATACGCACACTAAGGAAGATAGAAGTTGTTGCTATGATTAGGCATGCTCAGATGCATTCGTGTCTGGTTGAGATGGGGAAAAAAATCCAACTTTGTTGCCGCCGCTTTGCTGCAGACATGTGACCAATCAGATGAAAGGGAGTCAGTGTCAAACTGCTCTCCAAATTGAGGACAGGCTCTACACTGCCAAGCAGACATCAATGAGCTTAAATTTGGAGAAATGTCAAGCATCGCAGATATTAGGATGAAATCTCTCATTACCTTTCTTTAAAACATAATATGAGTGCATGGCAGGAATGGAGGGAGATGTAGGGAACAGGGCCCTCACAGTCACTAACTATATGGCAACCAAAACCAACTGTTTCCTCAGTAGTCACCATGATTTCTATTATTAGACCAGGACAAACATCTCTAAACAGGAAGTGGATTATATGTGTGATTTGCAGCCTCTGATTGAGTTTCAAGTCCTAAAACTGGCCAACATTAGCAGCATGACATGGGGTCAAAGATGCACAATCAGATGACATGAGTAGCAAATAGTGAATAAAGAACAAGTGATCCTCTTTTAAGGGAATATGCCAAACTGTAGCTGTCAAAACGGCACAAAGAATGCAGAGGCTAACAAAAGCCTATTTATCTGACTCTATCAGGAATCAGAAAACTGGACAGCTTGAGCACACTAGCCTTGACAGCAGTGGGATTCCCTCTTGTCATTTCCCAAGGTCCTCACACTCACACTCTCTCTCTCACACACACACACACACACACACACACACACACACACACGGACGCATGTAAGACGATTATTCAGTACTGCTTGTCAATTGTACCTTTTCAACCTGGATCAATGTGTTGTCTTGCACCAGGGGCCTGCATCAGCGCCAGTCATTAACATGTGAGTGCCACTCTATCAGCTCCAGCTCCAAATAAATCAAAGGGTCGGCCACAGAAGAAAAGGGGCTAATATTTCCTCAATAACCCCAGAGAGACACCATGGAGAGATGCAAATTGCCTCCCAGGAGACCCCGGGGGATGTGAAGGAGAAACTCGCTGGGAGGCAACGGGAAGCTAATGAGTATAATGGTAAATGTATACAAGAAGAGAGAGAAAACCCTTCTCTATTCATACCAATTAATACAATCTTATCAATGGAGGAATACCGTAGAGAGAGACCCGATGTCTAACCCTTGCCACTCATCACAGGCCCTCCTCCCCACTTCCACCTTGTGAGCGTCTGTATTATTCAACATAGGCTGGGCTACAGTCATTAGCCCTATGGGAGGCTGGGCCAGGCCTGCGGAGCTAAGGAGATTTTAAAAACCACTCACTCCTCACATCAAAACAAATCGGGTCAAATCAAAGGGGTTCAAAAATGTCCTTTTTGAAGAGTAAGGGAGCTGCCATTGTTTTGAAACTCTGCAGTGTTGACATAAAAATAGTTATTGCGGTAAAACTTCTGTCCCTGCTTCAGAAGACTCATTCAAAAACCCATCATGCTCATTTAATATAAAAGGATTACTTGGTACTATCCTGCCATGACATGAAATACTACAAACAGTAATAACCATAATAGTGTTAAACTTACATGGATAATATTGGGGAAATTATGGCATCAATACATTTAATTAATTAAATACTACTTAATAATTATGTGAAACTTGATCTTTCATTCCCTTAACGGCATCTGTTCAATCTTTCTTATTTCCACATCATTACCAGATGAACAAGATTTTTATATATAAATATATTTATTTTTTCCACTCTTCTGTTAGAAGGGGACACTTGGTTAACCTACAATAAACACATTATTTCAAATCCTCCAACACCAACATGTCTTCAACTATTCTATCTCTGAAATCATGCCAAAAATTGAACAAATAAACAAACACACATGCATGCACACGCACACACACACACACAAACACACACACACACACACACACACAGTGTAAGGAGAATCTCAGTGTTTCCATTTGGACAAGTTTCAAATCCCAATTCTGTCCCAGTAGCATTCCCCTTTTTATCCCTATATAACCCGTATTCAATTCATGTCTTCACGTTTTCATTGGTTATCTTATTGTCTGCAAAGCACTGTGCAACTCTGCTCTATATGATTCAACTAATATGGGTTTTTAAAAGCCAATAGCAATATTGGTGTTTTGGGATCTTTAACAGCTTTCGTTTTTTCAAAGATTCTTTTTGGCATTTTTGCCTTTTCTTATAGTTCACAGTGGAGACAGACAGGAAGGACGGGGAGAGACAGCGCAGGATGACATGTGACACAGGTCGCCCACTGCGGCGCCAGCATGCCCCCAACATCTTTTCATTTGACCATTTTCATGCCAAGAAAGTGTATTATTAGAAAACCTCAACGGATGCCGGAGCGATTCTCGCTGGATGTTCAAAAACTTGAATCCATCAGCAGCAACATCTAGAGCTGGACGATGACAGGGGGCTGCAGCAGGGATGTGAAACCATGGGGTCGACCCCAGCACGCAGACACCATCACTTCACAACAATGACGGAGGGCCCTCTCATCTCACGGTCTTGTCATTAAAAAACCCGGGGGCCTGAGTCAGCACAAAGAGCATATTTCATGACAGGCAGTATGCATTAGGGGACCGACCGAGGGAGAGGCGAGGCCACCGTCGCCAAACTTAATGCCTTCCAACGCCTTTGGAAGAGGTAACCGGAGCTAAA
>CABFOQ010021687.1:0-20369 GCA_900660455.1 Gephyroberyx darwinii | reverse complement strand
CAGTTAGGAACCTGCGATACTGTCCTGAGTGGAAGGCACTGTATACTGAATCGAGGTCAAGCTGTTTTCATCACAATATCAAGGTCCATACACATAGGTCTGAATGCATGAGGTCTACTGTCAACTATGCCAAGACAGGAAGGTGATCTATCTCCCTTGATTCCCAAGTTTACAATTCACACACTACAGGGGGTATTAGCCTTCCATCATGATTTTAATAGAGAACAAGTCAGTGAGAAGTGAGCGGATAAGTGGCTATATGGTTAATGTCAGTAGTATTGGAGACAACCAGCATTGTGAAGTGGAAGTAGCAGACAGGTTTTTATATGAAGAACAGACATATGCACAGTTTCATGTTTTAGTGGTAGCTCTCTGTGTTGCAGCAGTGGAAGGGAATCTTAAGCATCTGGTTAGTAAAGCTACATTACATTGTGTTTGCCCTGTGAACCCCATACAATGCACAAAAGCTGAGCTGAGTTTTGCTCAGGGTGGTCAAAGAGTACTACTCAAGTGGCACAACATGACAGCATTGGTAAAGCACAATAATAAAGAAATCTGTTAAATTTTAAGTGCAGCAAAGCGCATACAATTTCAGTGTTATCCAAGAAGAATGAGACATTGACATCCTTGTCAATCAAGTGGGATTGATTACCTGTTATTTTGACAAAAAATATATATAAGCACCCATTATAGTAGTGGCAGAGTAAATTTTGTTTGAAATCTATTCTTCATCTAAACAGGCAACTGTATGATTCGTTACATGTGGATTGCTTACATGGACATGAAAATTTAATAATGGACAGTCCAAAATCAAATGTCAGAACTGTGCAGGTTAAAGAAATTATAGTTACATATATATCTCTTTCTTCAAATAAAAATCAAAAAAGCCACAACCACTTGCCGACTTCCTTAAAAAAAAAAAAAAAAAGTTTGAAGGCCGCAGAATATTTTCCCTTTGCATTTCTTAAATAAATTGTTTAAAAGGCAAAAATAGTGCAAGAGGTAATGGTTTAACTGGGTGCTGGGGGTTGGTGATGCACAGGTGACACGGAATGATCCAGAGAGAGTGGAGTAGGGTCTTTCTTGTACGGAGTGGGCTGGCCAACCAGTTGGTATAAATTGAGTTGTATCATCCACCTCCGACACTGAAACCGGACACATCCACAATGGAGTGACCAGATTCACGGGAAAAAAAAACAGAAAACAGAACCCCCCCCCCCACCTCCCAGTTAGACACTCCTGTTAAGCCTGCAAAGCCTAGCAAGTTTTCCCCTTAAAATGGAGATCAAACTAAGACAAAAAGAAATACACACAGCGGAACACCACCTGCGCATGCCTTTCACTTTCAGGACTGGCACTTCCTTTGTCATGTAAGAGATGTCTATCTTTGATTGTTTGAGATGCCCAACTCTTGGGTGCGTCACTTACTTGTGTCCCTTACGCACCCCATGGCATGCATCTATGAGGTCTGTGAACCATGTGCATCCCCATCGGGACTGAGGGCAGCTGGGCGGCCTTGAGCTAAAATGCTGGCAGAGACCACTGGCAAATGAGCGGCTTCGCTGACTAAGTTCTCGTACTCGCTACTATCCTCATCGTCTTCATCATCATCATCATCATCGTCTTCATCATCATCCTCCTGCCCTGCAGCTTGTCTGTCTAGGGAGTCAGAGCTTGATCCGTCCCCATTGCCTAGGTATGGGGTGCTGGGAGTGGGACCAGGATTAGAGCTGGCCCCGAGGCCAAGGCCCAGGCTCAGGCCCATTCCCAGTGGGCCAGGAGTAGGGTGACCTGGGGAGCCCACAGCTTGGGGCCGCGGCAGCAGAGCAGCACTGGTAGGGGAGGAAGAGGAGGAGAGCAGAGAGTCATCCTGGGACAAGAGGTCAGCATAAGAAGGGGGGTTTGGTGAGGTACCGGGCCGCTCCGGGGCAGAGGGGGTGTGGAAGGCTACCCTGGACAGGAGGGAAGTCTCAGAAGGTACGGTATTCTCCTCTGGGGTGGGATGAGATTCTGCATTCTGGGCCTCCTGGAGCCCTGTGGAACAGACAGAAAGACATAAATCAAAAGGTCACTGGTGCAGAGAGAGAGTGAGTGAACAATTGCACAAAATGTCAGCATACAAAGTCAGAGCATATTCAGTTTGATAGGTAATTGATTAAATATAAATAAGCCCATAAGGGTCTCACCAAATCTGGATCACTGAAATACTCACTGTTCTACTTATGGCAAAAGGGCACGCTAAGCTTAATAAGATTGCAAAAAAAAGCCAACTGTTTTGTTTTTTTGCTGAAATTGATCATAGGTCAGGATACGTTTGAATGTAAAAAAGGTCCCAAATAGTTACATACTTCTCTCCTCTTCTGCTGCCTTCCTTTTCCTGAGAGCAATTTGTTGTTTGAGTTTGTTCACATCCTCTTGAATTTTCTCCTTCACACGTTCACTTTGTTCCACCTCCCCACACACAGCCTACACACAAGAAATTGGAAAAATTCAACAATCTTTCTGTGAGTAATAATCCAAATAGTTAATCTCTCATGCAAGTCCATTACACGTCCATTATAGGACTCACCTGCAGTTTATCTTGCAGTGCACTGTAGACTTGGAATATTGTTCGGATATCCTTCATCACACCGTCTTTGTCAAAGAATTCAGTCCTGGAGAGATTCCCGCCCATCAATATTTCCATTAGAACATTCAAGACATGCAATAAACCCAACACAGCACAAGCTCATATATAAAGAACTCACTTTGCTGCAAAAATCATACAATAAAAAAGGCACTAAGGAACTACAGGGTTAAACAATGCATGCTTTCTATATCAAAATTTGCAAACAAATCCCACCAGCAGTCTGTCAAGCAAAGATATCGTTTGTATTAACTGGAGTGAAAATAGAGTAATCTTATCAGGACCTGGATAGACAGTCCTAGCTGAATACCTTGCAGTCTAAGATGACATTGACATCAGAGTTCAACCCAGCTAAGGATTTAGACAAAGACCCAGAAATACAAGCATGGGCATGTGCAGGCTGTCAGACACCATCTTTCCCACTACCTACATGCATCAGCATTCACCTACAAATGCTTGCACACACCACTCACACACAGTGTCAAGTGTAAACTAGGAATCTTGTGCACACATGCATGCACGCACACAGACAAACACACACAAAAAGTTCCAACATTACCCGTGCTCTTTGATGACCTTGGCGTAGTTGAGTGAGGTGTTGGGCACTGAGGAGACTTTGTATTCTTGCTGGCTTGTATTGCCTAGGTTGGGGATAGTGAGGGTGATCCTCTGGTTGTACCTGCTGAGTAGAGATGGGCAGTTAGCATAGCAAAGTAATTTAATGATCAGAAATTATTTGAGAAGATAAATAAAAGTGCAGCTAATCAAAGTGTAGAAATCACATGTAAAGCACATAAAAAAAATCACATCAGATTAGTTGCTCTGGAGCACCTCTGTAAGAGCTGGACTATGACTATGTATTCTATGTTTTCATTGGTTTCTGCCTTTTGCAATTGACAGTGCTTAGGGGAATTATAGTATACCAGGCAGTACAGGTCACACAAGCATGAGCAGCTCTAGATTGGTGCACGATACCAGGAAGTAGCTCTGTCATTTTCTAAGTATAGTGGCTAAGTCAACACATGAATCTAACATCAGACCTATTTATTTCCTTATGCACGGTGGAAGATGGTGAGATGTGTGTGAAAGTGCGCACGCAGTCATTACCTGCGGTTAGGTCTGAAGAGCACATACTCCAGAGCGTGCGTAGAGCTATTGGCTGTGGAGATGAAGCTGAATAGGAGGAAGACGAGGTCTGGTACGCCAAGCAACTGAGTCAGCTGTTTATGGATGATCTGCTCCCTGAACGACATCTGTTGCTGTGTGTTCCTCCGGAACCGGTACCAGCCAATGACATTCTACATGGCCCAAGGACACACAGAGGTTCATTTAAAATGTGTCTACCTCACTAACCTCACTAATTCAAACCCCTTTAGGGACAGAAGTTGTTTCAACTAGTGAAATACAGATGACCAATCTATATATAAACAAATCAAATCACATTTGAAATTATTTTAATTCAACAATTAACAACAATTGAGCATAATTAATAGAAAATTATTTCTGAATCACTGCACATCTAATGTCTTATGTTGTCTGGTTAGCCAAAACCATTGCGATCAGAATTCTGAGGTTCAGTTAAATTGGGTGATGCACTAATCAATCACATATTTATTTTGCAGTCACTCATTAGTTTAAAATAATAGTTGATAATCTGACTATTATCTGATTCCTTAGACAGTTTTAGTCTAGCATTGATCTAAAGGTAACAAGAGGACATCACTGATGATTCAGTAGACATCAGCCACAATGTGTGGGTAAAATGTAGACTAGACTTTAGTCAACACAATGCTGGCAGAGGACAGGACAAACCTCAATCATTTTCAGTGTACACAGACCTACAATAAATGTCATACTCACTTTCCGTCTATCTTTAAGAATTCTGTTAAGATTTTCTTCATTGACTTTGCCTGCGTAGTCATAAAAGCTGGAGAGAGAAACAACAACAACAACAACAAAAAAGTCAGCTTAGGCTATTTCAAAAAGTATTGATTCAACCTTGCTCCTACTCCTCATCTGTCTTTAGTTTAGACGTCATACATTCTTGTGAGATGGGGCCATCTACTGTCCAATGACAATTAATTCACCCTTTCTTAAAATGCATGTAAGCTGAATGATGTAGCATTTAAATTGTCAATAAATGTATATCAATCATAAATTAAGGTGCCACAAGCTACTTTGCACCAATAATTCAATGAGGGGGGGGAGGGGACAACGAATGAGTAAGGACTCAGACCTGGATTAGCTGAGTGACAATATCTCACATTGGTATAATATTCCACTTTTCAGCACACATTGTGCACAATTTAAGGAGCAGTCTACAATATAAGCTTCCACAGGAATCTACCGTCACCTTGGACATTCAGGCTTTCTCTACAACTCTCAATATCAATAACTGCTAGCAGGCAACAATACCTATTGAAAGGCATTATCCACAACACCAAGTCAAATATTACCTCAATCTATTTTAACTTACTGTACATGTGCTGCAGGAATGTTTTTATAGCAGGTTTTCCAAAATGAAAGAGTCATGGTAACTACGGTTCCTCAGAGTGGCCAAAATTGTTGGCTGACCCTTCATGTATTCACACAATGCAAAACAATTGAAAATGTTAGTTGTTTAAGAGTAAAAGCTCATATCTTACCTAAACAATTGTGGACACGGTTCATGGTTATGGATTTCTGTTGGAAACAAATCATGACAGATGTTATATGACAGAATATATAGATAATACACCTGAACCTGCAATTCAGAACTGCTTCAGTGAGATCACATTGGTTTATAATTTACTATTTAAATATTGCTTACAAACTAGAATCTTATCCTAAATACATTTCAAAAAAGGTCATTGGCATACACCTACACACTAGACGGACTAAACTGAAGCAGAGGGATAAGCACTTAACAAAAAGACATGCAAAAGCTACTTATCAACAGCACAGTTAATGCCCATTTTCCTTCCCACAGCTAGATTTCAAAGTCAAATCAATTAAAACACGCTTCTTATAATGGCACTGTAAGGGCAGAGGGGTTATTCAAGAATCAGAATCACTGTTCTCCAAATAACTGAAAAAAGAATTAGAAGCCATTGTAAATGTTTGGAATATTTTGTCACATTGAAGTTGCATACTGGTTCTTGAGGATGTCTTGTCGCCATACCAACCGATGAGCACTCATTTTTACTTGGGAAGTCATTTTGTGATTAGTTATCTGGCTAACTGAGAAATCCCATTTTTTTCTCCTTCTTTAAATATCCCCTATATTCATCAGTCTGATCTTTGGAGTCAGTTCTGCAGATTGCACTTGGCTGTACAGGATCAGCACAAGGATGTGATATCTATTCATAGGCACAAAGTATAACAAATGTATCTAATATGTGATTATGATGTGCAATTTGGTCATGCACCTACATCAATAGCTTTACAACTGAGTGATGTCCCTTTAAAATAGGTGCAAAAGGATCTGCCTTGGCCAAAATGGCAATGAAGGTCAAGTTGGAATCAAAATCAAGCCATAACCCTTTGAACTCCTTTTTGACAGTGGCTCTTTGCGATATCAGACCCCACATATATAAGACCCATAAGACCCATCCATAATCAGCTTATCCAACATAACAAAATGAATGTCACTGTGAATCCGTGGGCATCACTCACTCCAACAGCCCCATTTGGTTTTAAAAGAGTGAAAAGTGTTTGATTTCAAAAAGGCAGCATAAGCACCCAAAGAGATAAATGTAAACCCCAGCAATGCCCATAAGTTCAGGATGATAAGCCATAATCACTGTTAAGTTCTGATATTTATGTCTTGAGTGCTATTGAGAATAAGAGGCTAATTTGGTCTTAAAACTGTTGGTCGAGTTTAACAAAATTCCACAGAAAACTATATAAGTAGTCACACAGACTAGCATTATCCACTTATTGCTTAACAAGATAGCACAAATTCTTTTAATTGTGTGTAATTCAGACCTTACCTACTACCTGGAGTAATTCTGCACTGCTGATCTGTGTGTCACTGATGCTGACAGTCTCTTCTTGCCTCACTTCTCCTAATAGGAAGCCCTCCTGTACAAACACATTTTGACAAAATTGTAGTTAGAAGTAACATTATTTGGGAAGATAGAATACAGAATCAAGACCTACCAGATGGACGAATCTTGTAATGTAAAAGCCTTGAATATGATTCACTACAACTATAATAAATAAAATTAGTATCATAACTGAATTATAGTCTTCATAAACAGACTGATACTGTCAAGTAACTTCTTTATTCTGAGTGAATGAGCAGGCAACGCATGCTTGGTAGAAAGCCACTTACTGCCACTCCTCAGCAGTTACTGAGAAGTGACAGCAGCTGACCTAATGGTAAATCTTCTAGTGAACAACTGCGAGTGTCCTGCCCTTACTGTGTAAGGAATGCAGGCAAGCTAAGTAACAACTCTCTACGTGCCTGGCCCGACTTGCAAGTCTCTGAATAACCAGAAAAAAGCATGCTAACAGTGTTAGCGTACCTAAGCAAGTTAGCTCTAACAATTATTAAAGTTTAGATTGCCATATGCTGGACACAAGGTTCTTTCTTCACCCGTGTCTGCCACAACCTCTGCAACAAGCTAACGTTACAAAATGCAAATACTGTCAAGAATGTCCCAGTCACTATGTTTGACAGGGCTAACTTAAGTAGCAACTAACGTTAGCTGGCTAACTAGCTAACCTATCTATGCGAAAACGACAGAAACCCAAGAGATAACATTTCGTCGTTACTTACCCAACTAGGATAATTTCTGTTTTTATGACACACTCGACAGACTATCAGATAGCAGGTCAAGATGATTGCAATTATCGTATTAACTGCGCTGACACACGGAAGTTACTTGAATTGGCAGCATTGCTAGCCTGCTAAGTCCCTAGCGACTGACTATGTGCTGGGACCCAAACTTTCCAAACAGCCTTTCTCATTTTGACCTAGAAGGTATACAAATATCACTGTTTGCAGCTTGAATACTATAACCTGATACACTACTCCTGAACATGTGAAACACACGAGATTAACTAAAGACTGCAAATTATGTCTGCATGTTGTAGGACACCGTCTCATTTGACTATCATAAGCCAGTATATAGACGTGACCCATACCAGCTAGCCAGCAACAGGATGATGACACTAGAAAACAACACAAACTAACAGCTTAGAGGAACGATAAAACACACCACTGAACTGCGCGCACAAAAGCAACCACTGCATCTTATCTTATCAACAACAATTTCAACACTTACATGATCCGAGTTGCTATTGGCGCTGTGATAACACACAGAAGTAAAAGTATAACCCGAAATGGATGCCGCCATGATGGAAACATCCCCATCTATCCCACTGCCCCCCGCGGCTGCACGCTCCACAAACGCAACTTGTTGTGGGAACTGTAGGCGACGACTCGCCAGTCGCCAGCATGGAAGATGTTACAGAAAGCACACATGGTTGTCCAAACACCTCGGAACCAGAGGACAGAGGCTCAGAAGATGATTTCAGGCCTTCGGAGCTCGGAACGAAAGGATAGTAAGTGTCGTGACACGTAACATTAGTTCAAATTTGTTAGTTTTAATGTTTCCTATTCTGGTCAGGCCCAAAACCGCTAACAACGTCAATTAGCTTTCAACGTAGCCCCGATACGCGCTGTTCTTTCTTGCATGCCAAACTCGTATAAAATATGCCAATTCAATTTCACATTGTTATACATATCACTTAAAATATGTCTCAAGGTCGTTTCTGAATCGTTAGGAGTGCCTTTCAAATCGGCACTCATGATATCCACCAAGCAGCACTTTGTTTCATTGAAACTTTGCTAGCTTACTGCCCATAACGGTATAATTTGGAGGAAGAAGATTGTGGGAATAGCAGGCGAACCAATTTTAAAAGATGACATTTATTGAAATAAGTGCTGTTAGATGGATTGTGTATATACCGAATTGGCTTCTCACGATTCAGACAAGGTCTTGTGTTGTGTTTTATGATCCATGTACCGTATGTTATGAGCAAGGTCACATTAAATTGCCTGATTGTTGTTGTTTTTTTCAATTGAGGTTGACGTGGACGTCCTCTGTTTACAAGAGAGAATGGCACGTATTGGGCTACTTTCATCGTTGTTGCACGTTACTTATTTGACAAACAACCATTCATAGTAAGTTTGCATCTTAGGCTTGTTGAACACTGGACTACTGTAAACTACGTTATCTTTCGTTTATTGCACTTTGTCTAGTTTATGTCACTTCTACTGTCATATTCTGCGGTTATTCTCTTAATCGACTGATTGTCATTGACTGCCTTCTTCTGCAGCTGGGATGATGCATACCAAAGAGAATTGGACACATTCAGAGACATTGGAGACGTGGGTGAGATATGGTAACCATGATGTATGCCGCTCTCTGACACATTCTCTCTGTAGAAGATGTATGTTTCTCGTCAGAGCAAACCCCAACATGTCTACTTGTTATTATCTCAGTGGACCTGCCATGATCACGTGTCATAGCCTAAGAAGCAATGATGCAAACGTGATGATTCCTAGCGAGTAGTGATTGTCCCAGTGTTTCTGGTGTCTGCTAGTAGAATATCTTGTCACTAAAATCTGTCGTTTCTGTCTCCTTGCAAGGTTTGGTGAGGAAAGCATGGACCGTATACTTCGATGGATGGACAAAGCTAAGATCCCGGAAAATGCCGCCATCCTTGATATTGGCACTGGAAATGGAGTCTTGTTAGTTGAACTGGTGTGAATTAAGTAAAAATATATAAAGCTGGGGACTGTGATGATTTTATTTCCTGAGCACTTAACTGAGTGTTCATAATGGGTAATTTGTAAATAGGATCTGGGATCACGATGATGGCTCGGTTCACAAACTTAAAATCTTTTCATTTCTATTACAGTTAATATGCTCTGTAATTTTTTATTTCCTTTGTTTTTGTTTTGTGTGTTAAGGCTAAACATGGATACACAAATCTTATGGGTATAGATTATTCTGCAGCCTCTGTGGAATTGGCCAGAAGTGTTCTGCAGGCCGAGGACTTGACAGATGTTACTGTAAAGGTGGGTTCATTATGGCACATCCCAGTAATTTGTTGGTCACATTTTTCATGAAAATGTTTGTCTTACTGTGTAAGTACTCCAATAGTAGCCTTTATTGCACAACATATCAAAACACATTTACCAGGTACTTGTCGCTAAATTCAGTTAGGGGTTGCCGGGCTTTTTCAGTTTTTAGTGTAAGAAGTGACTTGATCTTACTGCAGTTATCTCTTCCAAATGTAATTTGAAAGCTTTGCGCAGTGTGTGTATAATGACACTGGAGTCATGATGGAAACAGACAGGGCATTCACATTGCTTTGGCATATTATGGAGTATATATGATTGATTGATTAGTACTCTTACTTGATCAAGAAATATATTTGAATTGCTCATTAACTGGCTTACTGTATGTGCTTAACATGAATCAACATTTCCCATATTTTAGTGCGTTGGGTCAGTTGGATCCCAGACCATGGACAAATCACCCATTGATAGTTAGCCCTACATTAATTCCCTTCATCCCTAAATGCCAATTATACAATCTAGCTTTCAGCATACAGTAGGCCTACCCCCTGGCCAAGGGCTGAAGTAGTTGAGGAAACTCTGCTGTGTTTACCCTGTGGGATACTGGGATAGCAGGAAGGCAAAGAAAGTGATGGAAGTCTGCCCAGCATTTACATTTAACCAGCTCAAGCCCCAAATGAATTGGCAGGATTTAACACATCTGCTAACATATATGTGCAAGAAAAACAGGTTTTAAATGCCGGCCAAGCTATAAGGAATGTGCCAATGAGTGACTTTTCCTCCCCTGTGTGCATATACAGTTGCATATAAGCTAAATATGCAACACACACCTTGAAGGTGTGCTTTGGTTAGGCAGAGAGCCTGCTGTTGAAGTCAATATTGACCTTAGTCTGCCAGTAGCTGGACTCAGGTAGCAGTGGTGTGCATGTATCAGATGGTATGTTGGCATCCTGTCCATATCTCCAGTGAAGCAGAATAGTAAAATACTTTATGTGGACGTGTATGATTTTGTGTGCTTGTGTAGCCTTGAAAGGAATCTGAGGGAGTGAGGACTTATAACCACACGATAAGAGAGCTTCCCTGTCAGGTCTGTCCCCAAAGGTCATTTTGAGTGTCCAGCTGTTTTGACACCTCATCTTCCCACATCAGCCTTCAACATCTTCCCAGTCTTTCATTTTACGAGCCATACATGATTGCCAGTTGCACCAGTTGATAGATAGATAGATCTATCTATTTCTGTCTACAGTGAAGCACTGTTGACCCTCCTTAAAAATCTCAAATTATGTGACCCTTGGGTGGTGAGTATGTGGCTGTTTGGCTCACCCCAGAGATCTAGTGTTCTGCCCTCTGTCTGGATAAAGGGGGCCTTTCACTGGTGGTATTTCCTAAACCTCCATAGTGGTGAAATCAACCCCTGTCATGTGGGCAGCAAGACATTTCAGCTTGTTTGACGCTGAAACAGTTCATATAGGTCAGCCTACATCTAAAGACCCAGACTAAACAATAGGCGTCATCTTGTATGTGTTTTAGAGTAGACCAATATACAAACTATAACATATGTTAACTTGCTGTCACTTTTTCAGGAGGCGGACTTTTTGAGCTGTTCTGGGGAGCTGAGAGGTTTTAATGTCTGCATCGACAAAGGAACATTTGATGCCATAAGCCTAAACCCAGACAACGCAAATGAGGCCAAAGCATGCTATGTCCAAGCACTAAAAGATGCACTTAAGGAGGAAGGATTCTTTGTCATTACTTCTTGTAACTGGACAAAAGAGCAGCTGCTACAGAAGTTCAATGAAGGTGAGCGGGAAACTCGGGGAAAGCATCGTTGGAGGTCTAATAAGCTCTTAAAATGGCAGCTTTGAGACATCCCATGGTGCAGTAAATGTGTGTTGCTAGCTTAAATCTAAGCTAGTGTCATTTTCTTGGAAAGCAAGCCTTAGCCTATATGAATACACACTGGAATAATACTTCCAATACTTTATTTTATTTGAACTCTTGACATCAACATGTTAACCCCATTGGGTCTTCGTTGAGATAATGTGACAAGTAATATGATGGTAATGTGATGCAGTAACTGGATGAGTTACATTTGTTTGTAAAGCCACATTGAGCACAGTGTGCACATTTGTAATTCCCCTCTTGGATATCTAGTGTAAAAGCCATGCCTCAAAGGCCCTGGGGGTGAATCAGCCTAGCGTGGTCCGTCTGTTTTTTATTTAGCTTTTAGATTCATCGAAGAGGGTCCTGTCTGTACTGCTATATATTGTCAGTGAGAAAAGTATAGGAAATAATGAGGTAACTATTGGACTTTTGGACCTGCAGTGCAATTGTTTGGCTACTAAACACTTGTATTATACTGCCAGAGCTGTTAAGAGCTGCGGTTAAATTTGATTGACATTTTATGCATTGGAACTGTGGGGGCTTTTCTGGAAGGAACTATGGGGACTAACTTGTTCTGTTTGGTGGTCCTACGAGTGTCAATGCAGCGTTCACTGACATGGGGATGATAGATGGACAGATGCATAATGACTGAAATTTGATTTTGGGGTGAACTGTTCCTTTATGTCCGTATCCGCAACAATTACAATTGTGCCTCTTTGCCATGTAACGTCTTTATATTTGTGTGGCTTACACTGGTGTCTGACCTACGATCAAAACAGACATTGTGCGACAATCAAGACAGTTCCTTGGCGGTTTGTCAAGCTGCAGGAAACAACAAAAGCTGCCTTGTAAAGTCAGTATTTAGGCAAGCTTCCATTAGTTTTCACTCCTCTGTGTAAGTCAGAACTCACGAGAGCCTGCAGGGGACCAAGGGGCAATGTGATCTCATCTGTCACACTGACAGCCTGTCTTTATCAGGCCCGGGGATACACCACAGATGGTAGATGGATGGGTCTTGCCTCACAAACCTTTCCAAACAACCCAGTACCCAGTGTCAGAAAGAGAAGATTCTAGGCATCTGTTTGTAAGGCAGCATGTTGCAGCTCAATAAGCTTGGCTGTAAAACAGTGAAATCTTGTTTAGTCTGCATAATGCTCATTTCTAATCTTGTCTGTGTTGTCTCACAGGCTTTGAGTTTGTACAAGAGCTACCCACACCCCGTTTCCAGTTTGGTGGCAAGACGGGCAACAGTGTGACAGCACTCATCTTCAAGCGACTACATTGATTCACATGATACCAGAGGATGTCATTTTTTCATTTTTTCTCCTCAATCTTTTTTTTTTGTTTCATGACAGGAAATCATATCTGTGCACATTAAATAATTGTTTTGTAACTAACCTCTCACTGATTTATTATAAGGGTAATGGGAAGTTGTTTTATTAGTTATTCTGTAGGTTTTGGGATGCATTCATGAAGCAGACAGTGAACAAGTTTGAATGGAGACTGTTGTACATATGCAACCAATAATATGCCATCTGCAAATTAGACAGCACATTATTTCAGACATCAAAGTATATATATGTACAGAATAGTATTAAAGTTAGTTGCTATCTCATGGCCTTTGCTTCTCAAATAGTGCAACTCAAAGCCCTTGAAATATTGCTGTCTAGGCGTAGTTCCCCTTGTCTTGTCTTGTACTATTAGAGCCTTTCATGTTTGAACTCAACCTCACATGCACCCACTTACATGGGTTGTTATCAGAACACCAAAACACATCTTGACTGTTATCTTATTCACCCAAGGCTCTTTATATTTTGGTTGTGCGTCTGTATCTATGCATGCCTGTGTATGTCTGTTAAGATTTATGACCCTCTGTCCATATGTCAGTAAGACCATGTCCCATACACAGTCTTCCTCTTCATTTTAACAGTTCCATAATGGCTATACAGAGGGTGTAGATTCTGTGGAAGAGAAGGTTGTCTGCCATTTCCTGTCTCACCACCCTAACATTAATAACTGTCAAACTCCGGGTCCCTAATTGGAATCTGGGCCAGTGGCCCAATGGGAGCAGTTGGTGCTCAGGCATGCTGAGCTGAGTAAACACATGCAAACATTACAAGAATTGCTGCCTGGAAATTTACAAGGCTCTGGATGTCCTGCATGGATGTGCATACTATGCCCACATTTACAACTCACCCTGACATTCCCATGAAATGAGATAGCGCTCCAGCTCAATGAAATGTCCTCACTGTGATCAAGATTATTCCCATTGACCATTGACTAGATACCTTGTTAGCCTCCTTCAAACAGCTCTTTGTATATTTTGCACACAGGAACAATGTCATTGTTCTGCAACCTGGTTTAGATTGCGTTATGAACTGAAGGTCCCTTCTTGCACGCAGCCCACTCATTTCCTTTGCACAGGTGCTGTTGCTAAGAAACAGAGCCACCACAATCCTGTTTCCCTAAGTCAAGTCATGAGTTCTGTCAATTTTTCCGTACAACATTCCTTACAGTGGATCCTGCAATGGTACAAAACAAAATTCTCCTTCCAAAAGAATCACTATTTTAGATTTAGTGAAGGCACCTAAAGTTCCTAATAAATAGATGTGATTGACTAATGCTCTAGTAATATGATTCTGCCACCATGTGCTGACAGTTTCATGCATGTTCATTTATTAATTTATGAAGCTGTGAACATATGTGGACTTTGTGTGTTGTAAATGGGTCTGAGCCACGTCCCAATATACAGATATACAGACTGTTTCAAGAAGTCTTGAAAGTGGGCCCAGGAATTTGAGGTGTTAAAAGGATACATTTTACTGAACAGCGAAGGTGGATCCATTTCCTTTGTCTTGAAAACTGAAAAGTTTTATATTACCTTCCATATCATAGTAAGCTTTCTCAAATACAACCTAAGATTGTGGGCCTTATTTCTGCGTTTAACTGAACTTTACAGTAGACATACCATCGTCACCACATTCATGGCTTTTGGGTTGGCACTTGTGTGAAGTTACACTTTTATTCCACTCGTAAAGTTACCCTAATCAAAGGTTTTAGCCTTGATGCCATACCCTCCTTGCTACCCCACCACCATGAATACCATGCTTTCATTTTAGCCTCTCAAGTGTGATACAGCAAATATTTATGTTTTTCACTCCATCTCCTTGGAAACACGTTTGAAGGTCCCTTAATAGGATTTTCGGGGACTGATTGAATTACTCCACCATGTAGCAGTGCAGTTTTCCATGGCAGGAGAGCTGATGTGGAAGTGGGAAGGATTCCTCCTTTGCAGAATTTCAGACCATTTCTAAGGTCCAAAGATTCCCACACACTGCCTTTTCAGTATTTAATGATTACCACGACTGGCTAGCTTACAGCACAATGCTTATCACCTTAAACCTTTATCCACTGGCAACTTTCTGTTTCAATTTGTGGGCCAATATTTTAATTACAACTAGACCATAGGTGTTTATATTGTGCCTTTGAACAGTCATTGTGGCTTCTTTTTTAAAAGATAACAGGTAAAAAAATTAAATAAATAATAATAAAAAGTTAATTCTGCTTATCCTTGTGATACTGTAATGTTGATAGGCCTCACTGAAGACAACGAAATGCGTGGTATCAGAAAATAGTAAATGATCATTATGACTGTATGAGGGAGGGCACCAGTGGACCATACCAATTCGAAGAGGTGGGGGTTTGAGTTATAAATAAAGTCTTGGGCTATGTATAATCATGAGTTTGGACGTTTTGATATTTTATGAACACTTTTTTTTACAATACTTTTGAATTGCCTTTCAGATTGCTGTGACATTCCTGGCCGTCTTGTAGAAAGAGAAAACAACGTATCCCACACGCTCACCCCCTCGAAATGGTTTGGCTGAACGCGGATATTGTTACAATCAGTGTTGCGGCTAAAGCAGCAGCGAGCCCTGAGCTTCACGCAGTCCGACTCAGTCCTGCACTGACAGCGCTCCGCTGGCGGCTGCAAGTGTGAGAAACTTTGTGCTTTTCTGGTCCATTTTTTTGCTGCAGAACTCGAAGATGACTTAACTTCGAAAGACTCTCTGCTGGCCAGGTAGTAGGGCATTTGTTCAGATACCTTTGCACTTCTACTCATATTAAGGCATTCATCCTAATAATCCTTTTTATCTATTGAAAGTTGATAGAGAAGTTTACTTTGTCTACGTATGGGTTTCTTCTGTGTGTTACTAAGAAATTGTGCGACAACATCAGTTTTGGAAGGCAAAAGGACTAATGTGTGTGTGTTTCTTTGTTGAATACACACTAATAAAAAGCAGTTTTGGTGTTGCCCTCATTGGCTTTTACTCTTAATAGCATCGCCTTGCTCATTCATGCTCTGCTCTAGCCTATAAAAATCAGTGTTTCCACAAAACAAGTTGTGGGGTGTAGTAGTAGCTGCTGAATGCCTTATGGACTACAATGTTATTACAACGTCATTAGGCTGAACCGAGCGGCTGCTGCGGTGCTTACAAGTGAGTCCTAGTGGCCTGTAAAGAGAGAAAAGTGAGTGAGAGATAATTTGCTGTGCTTGGCCACTCTGACCAACCTGTTGCTGTTTTAAAAGCGTCTGCTCAGTAAGCTGTTTTACAGGGCTGCTATTACTTTATCAACCCCCATCTTTGGCCCACCATACTCACCTCTATCTCTCACCCAACATAATAAACCCACGGTTTATGTCAGGAACCTGTAGGTGAAGATGCAGTGTGGTTGGCTTGCAGCTCCTCACCACAACTCGTGTGAAGAGATGAGTTGGAGCGCTTTGAGTCACAAGGCCTGGTTTCATATCACTCACCAATCTCCACAAGACACTTCTGATTCTTTTTATTATCCTGATGAACTGCTTTCTCTAACATCATACCTCTTGTTTGTGATTTTGAAGAGCAGGGTTGTTTTTTAAGAGGTCCACCCATGAGGTGCTTTGTTCTTTATTTTCATTTCTGTATTCAGAGGATATGGGCCTGAGAGAGAAACTGCCTCCTCGAACAGAAGTACTGATAGAGTCTTATCAAACTATACAATGTGTTATCATTCATTGTTATGATGTGTTGACAGGGATGTAGTGAATGGTAAACTCACCTCAACCCAGTTTACTCATGATTACACATTTGTGAAATAGAGCTTACCCACCTTTTTTAAACTGCTATGATTTTTTCCTGAATATATTCATAGTAAGTACAGCAAGTAGAATCCACCTACTTTTAGTTAGACTACATGAAAATATCTTCAGTGAATAAAATCAGTCCTATTCTGACAATATCTTGTGTGTGGGTGTATTGGCGGTTTTGTGTCTTATCTTAATTACTGACCAGGGTTCATAAGTTACATCCTTTTTGCAACTACATTATTGACTTGCCAGCAGTTCAAAATGGAAGCCAAATTCACTCTGAATATGGAGTATTGTGACAGTGACTGCACTGCTGCCTTGTCGGTGTTGTTTCCTTTCCTTTTGGGGGCTAGGAAGTTACTGTCTGTGCTTGTGTTTTGCCCTTTCTGATAATTCATGGGAGTTGCTTGATCTTTGTGGAAACCATAAACTAAAACACCAGGAGGAACTGGTTTGGTACCTGGATGGCCTAACTGAAAATACCTGGAAATGTTTCTTTCAGCCACCATAACAGAAGTTGTCCTTGACCTACATGGATGAGTGGATAAATGGAGGAGTTGGTTAACTGTCTGGCTAAACAGGGAATGCAACAGTTGTTTCAAGAATCCCATACAGCAAATGCTCTCACAAACGCAAGGTGTAGCTGAAGTTCAGGTTGCAAGTGAAGCAGAAAGTCAGGCAAAGATTTAATCACATGCCAGCTCTAGTATCTAATTACAAAGGGAATGTTGATAAGGGTGCCTCACACACACTATGGGTTGTTCAGGTTTCAGAGAAACCTGGTCTGAGCGTTTTTATTCTGGCTGTTTAGATGAGGAAGATTTGGAATGATTAGTACAAAGACTTGTAGTCTCATTTCTAAAATAAACGCTGCTGTAATGTTAGAATGCTGTAATGGTGTCAGAAAGGGGTTTGCTATTTTCCCAAATTATATTACTTTGACCTGCAATCATATATCTTACTTCTTGTTGATTGTATACAAAAGACTCAAATCTACTGTGCATGGAGCAAATAACACAATCTCACCCTGTCTGCCTCAGTTGCTGATAACTAATTACTTGTTCCTTTAAATACATGTGTGTTATTTAAGTAGAACTCGATGCAGTTGACGGCTAGTCTAGTAAGATGGGGTTGTTACAGATAGATGGACCAGTCTGTAGATAGACAAGAGGGTCCATAATTTATGGAAGCAATTAAGGCCAGTTGGTTTGTAAGGGGGATCGCTCTGTGCTCCAGTGTGTGCTTAAGACGCACACATTTGCAAGGCCTTTGTGTTGCAGGCAAAAGGCCCTATTAGAGCTCCATTCTGCCAGTGGGCAGCTGTGTGCCTGTGTGCTGTGCAAGGCACTGGACCATTCTCTCTCTGTGTGTCTGTGTACTTCTAACTCACACATTGACGCACACACTGCCACCTTCTCTCTCTGTCACTTTCTCTTTCTGTCACTTTCTCTCTTTTTGTTTTTCTGTATATTTCACTCTCACTCTGCCTATTGCTCTCTGTTTGTATGTTGTTATCTATTTCTGCCTCAATACTGTGTCTTTCTTTTTTTTTTCCCTCAGTGGTTCTCTGGTCCAAGGCATTATGCAAAGCTACCAGAAAAGGGAGTGTTAGCTATGCTTGTCTGTGCCTCTGTGGTGCTCACTATTCATTTTAACAGCTTCCCTTTCTGCTCTGTGACCTGCAGTCATAACTGCTGCTGCTCTGCTTGAGACAGACTAAAACTCACTACTTGGCCAAATTCTAACCAAATAACCTACTGATTTCATTTTGACAGTATATTTGTTTGGGTGTTTCATTTTGTCAGTATATTTGTTGGATGCTGTTTATTCTCGCCGTGTGTATTCCTTTCTCATTAACATGATAGATTTGTAAGTCTGGCGTCTCGACGCCCACAGAGCCAAAGACCTGCAGCTGAAAAGAAAAGAAAAGAGGCATTCTCACATACACCAGAGAAACACTCCCCAACCCCCCAGGACAGGCACAGGACTTTAGAGATGAAAAGCATTCTGGGATGCAATGGGAATCCTCCCATTGACACATCCCACTGGTTATTAAGTGGTCTCCTTCCCTTGCCTCCTGCCCTTGGACAACTCTGATAAGTAGGCTAGTTAGATGATAGCATGTTTCTCAGACATGGATTAAGACTAGTCCTAGACTAAATCCTATATTCACTAGAGATCTTTTTAGAAAAAATGTGCCAGTCTCTATACTAAATCCTTTCTGTGTTATCAGAATAACTGATCACAATAATCACAATAATTTGTGTTGCTGTGTTAGAGACTTAGGAAGAGAAGTTTCTATGAAGTGATAGTGAGTCATCTCAACTAAAAAACAAACCAAAAAAGGATGTTTTACTAGTGTGGGTTTTTTTACACTCTCAAGGGAGTGACTGTATATACTGTCAGGGTCCTGGTTTAATCTCGACCTAAAAAAAGAGAAAGCACTTCACTTGCATAGATTTGTTAGTCAAAGTTAATCTGCATGTCCAGTATGTGTTGCATGCAAAATGTGTGTGTGTGTGTGTGTGTGTGTGTGTGTGTGTATGTGTGTATGCATGCATACAAATGTGTCTGCATATGGGTATTGGAAAACTTCCTTTCCTCATACCACTGTGAGTTCCCCATAGTCCAGAGTGACCTCATGTTTTGTCTTCTCTGGTCTTCTATCATCATAAAGCTCCTGTTATGAACGGCAATGATTGGCATTCTTCTGTTTATTTTCCTTAGTTGCCTTGGATTGGCTTCTCCCCAAAATGTCCTGTTCATAACGCCATCACATAGCTCCTGTCTGAATCATGCAGGGTTTCTCAATAGATCCAGTCTAGTGCCCAGTCCCACAATTACATCCCCAGAAAAAAAAGAGAAATGAGAGTTCCTGTTGATGTTTGGCACGGACAGCCTAATTAGACGTATTTGCAGAACCTGTTTTCCACATCGGTGACAAAGCTTAAGCAGTTACACTGATTCTGCAGTACAACACGATGGCTTTGCCTCACACAAACCTGACGTATCATGTGTTAAATCCTCCAGAGCTGGCTCTTTGTGCAAGCCTAGGCTTGAGGACAGGGCAAGTGTGTCTTGACAATCCTGCTTGCCTGAAGTATGCTTGTTATTATGGCGACAGGTGTCATAACTCCTGGCTCAAGGCTTCTATATTTTAATTGGTTCTCAGTAGTTCAGTTTGAGTCAATCAACACACCAGCAGGTCATTGCAAACAACAGCACAAGATTAAAAACTAGCCAGAAGCAACTTGCAATGGGTTATTGTACCTACCGGCAATAGATCAGCTGTTTCTGTGCTGTAGGTCAGACAAGGTATTTGGGATGATACAGGTGAAAATCTAATGAAAAAATTGCACTGAAGGAGTTGAACCTGTTAGGGTTTGCCTCAAAATCTACAGCAGGGCAGATCATATAGCTCATATATATAGATCATATAACATATAGCATATGTGTGAGAAAATGTGCATGCCTACTCAGACTTACTGCCTGGTGAAAGTAAAAGATGGACGTTTCCTGAAGCTCTTTTCTTGTAACTCAGCATATGGACCGTATCACTACATACTATACTGAGTCAAAGGGTCCATATGGTGGGTTTAGCCCTCTCATGAATGAATGAATGGACCTATGGAATGCTGCTTATACTTTTCTGT
>CABFOQ010021685.1:19225-31189 GCA_900660455.1 Gephyroberyx darwinii | reverse complement strand
AAGTGAAAGGAAGAGGGGGGGGGGAGGAGGAGGAGGAGGAGGGTGGGAGGTGGGAGTTTTTGTTGTTATGAGGATGGTGAACAGGGAGCGGCGGTTTGAACGGTGACGAGGAGGGGGAGGCATATTTGGGATGGGAGGCTGAGGAAGAAGAGGAGGGGGAGGGAGAGGAGGAAGGGAGGAGGAGTAGGCCAGCGCAGATGGTTTGGCTGGAGCGGTGGTACATCTTTACTCGTTTGTGCTTCTCCCCCTCTTTGTGTTTCTTCTTCTTTTTCTTCTTGACTTTTTTGATCTGTAGCTCCTCCAAGTTGATCTTGGCTTTTTCTTTTTCGCCTGGATGGAGACAGAGAAGAAGGAAGGGAAGGAGAGAGAGAAATAAGAGTAAATATTGTCTGAGCACACCCATATAGTAAAGTCTAATAGGACTTATAGGAGAGGGCATTCTTAAATGACTGCCACAAAAATATTTGTATTTTTGAAAATTCTGGAATGGAGTGGTGAGATGCATCATTCCTGTGGTGTCTGAGATATCACGTGTAATGGGCAGATCAGACAGATCCGTGCCCCCTCCAATTTCTCAAACGCCAATGGATTTTGACAGTATTTTCGAAATTACACTGATTAACCCAAAGGGGGCGCTACAACTACAGGTCAGGAAAAAAAAAGAACCAGTCATATCTCCCATACTGCAAGTTAAAATGCCATGAAATTTAGTGTACATATCCTGGTATCCTTGCAAATATGCCTCCAGTACCATTAATGTAAACCACATTGGATTTTCGACCATTTTGAGTTTCTTGGAAAAACATTTTTCCCCCTAAGACCTTTACATTTATTTAGGGAGTGGGAGTGACTGCCTCATTTGTGTAATTAACAAATATCAGGTGCAATATCTGATTTATTAGAAGACAACTGTAAACACATGATAAAGCTGTTCTTGATTTCCTCGGTCTTCCATGCACACTAAAAATGATTCTTTTAAAATTTCTTGTGATCTGCAAATGATTGAATAAATAAACATTAAAAACCTCCAGTCCACTAAGTGACGGCTCTTCAGTTACTCCTGTCCCGCACAGTAAACAACCACAAATTCACATATTTGTAACTGACTGGCTTGTTAGAGGTGAAATGTTTCAGTCTGTCCTTTGGTATGGCTCTTTGTTTGGCAAAGCAGTGAAAAGAATAGCATACCAAACATGTCCATTTTGTGCCTCAAATATTTATGTATAAAAAATGTTTTAATCTAAGATGCTATATACAGTGGGGTCCAAAAGTCTGAGTCCATTACCAAGAACTGTTTGTTTTCGTCATTTATCAAAAACTAAGAATTTCTTTTACTCAGTTGATATTTCTTATTCAACAATACATTATTTAGAACTGATACAAAAATGTTTAGATCTTTGAGAAATACTCGTATGAAATTGAAATATATCTGAATATATTGTCCACACACCATTGTGGTAAGGTTTTCTAAAATTGTTGTCACACCATATACTTCATTTAACTATTAACACATGTATGCTCTTAATACACAGTGTGAATTTAACAACTTTTAACAACTAATACCAGATATTGACTATATATATATCGATCAATATAAATATATATCTATATAGGACCGCAAAATGGAATCCCCTGAGAAAAGCAGATAAGACCAAGCTAGGAAAACAAGCTTTCCAGTGGCAGATCTGAACGGATAATACTGTACCGTACTGTTAGTCTATCTCTATAATGCCTGAGGCAGAGCAAATTTACACACAACGCTATGTGTGTGTCATGGTTCATGCTTGCCAGTGATTATATAAGCATGTGTTGTTAGCATGTAGTTAGTGAGTGGACATGTATCTATGTGTGCCGACATGTGTTGCTTTGATAGAGGCGCTGCTGCCTCAGCATAATTCCAGCATAGGCTGCTCTCTCACACACACACACCCCTTCAGTCTAGTTTGTACCCTACACACGTTTAACACCAGATAAGGCAGGACTGAGAGACAGGGAGTGGAAAGGGGAGGGGGCAGAGAGAGAGAGAGAGAGAGAGAGAGAGAGAGAGAGAGAGAGAGAGAGAGAGAGTTTGCAATACAATACCTTGGCTACCGTGGCTCTCTAACCCCCAAGTCACCCCTCCCCTTAATTCTCCACACATACCCATTTGAGGTCCTTTTATTGACTACAATCATCCCCAAGCCCAAACCTTTACCTTCATCAATACATACCTTACCTTTACCCTTGGCCTAGCTTGATCTAACTCATTTGAACATTAACCCTAAACTGACTAATTTATCTATAAAGTATTTGAAACAAAACCTGCATGTCAACAAATTAGCTTTAGAGAGCAACAAATGGCAGAAATGTAGATAAAACAAGAAAAAACAAAAGCCTACATTCAAATCACATTAGGCGGGAGGGTGGCCTAATAGTCAGACTGTCCCGAAGGTCACAGGTTAGATTCCCACAAAAGCTAACTTGTGGTCATTAAGAGCCATGTGTCCTGATGAAGTGTCCTTGAGCAAGACAGTGAATCCCTACCCGCTCACGGCCAGTTGCTCTGGAAAAAGCGCATGAGCTTAACGGCTAAAACACAAAGTAAAATAGCCCCTCATCAGGCTTTTAACGTGTGACAATATGACCTCACTCATGGAGGATTTTCCTTTCACGTTTACAAAACAAGGTCCTCACAAGACTAGAGATACACTCTGCCCCTTTCTCACACACACATACGCAGAGTCATGTGCAAGTGAGGCAGTTGCCTAGACGGTCACGATCAGTTTAAGGTCAGATACGTTCTGTCTCTTACACACACACACAAACACACAGTTCAGAGAGGCTCAGTGGTCATAAATCAGTCTTAGTGTCAGAATGGCTGTTTGCTGGTTATTGATTTCCTCTACGTGTTGTTTTCTCTGGCTGCCTTTCTCTCTCACTCTTTTGGATTGTAAACTTAACACTCTCTGATTAAATGCCTCACTCTCTCTAGGACTGTACACTACTCTCTCTCTGGCAGAGTACTTCTTCCTCTCTCTCTCTCTTCACTCTGATTAAATACCCCACTCTATGTCTCCATTATTGTCAACATAAATTATTAAAAGACCTAACTCCCCCTCACCATGACTGTAAACATCACACACTCTCCCTAAACCTCTCATTCTCTCTCACTCCATTTTCCCCAACACTACCCTCGCATTGAGAAGGTGAATCAGTGCTGCACACACTGCCTGTCCATCCCACAGACAGTGGAAAGATGGAAATAGCGGGCCAAACAATCCAGTTGTAATTGGCATCTATACCCACTGGCTATGTTATGTGGCCAAAGCCTTACTAAGTCCTTGAAATGTCACAATGTGGTCATGCCATACCTGCACATACACAGCAGGAGTCTAAATGGAGCTTTAGAGCACCGTGATAATCAAGATCAGCATCTGTGTTTGTGTGTGTGTCTGTCTGTCTAAAAAGGTCAAGTCTTTATAAAAAATTAAAAAAAAGCACCCGCTCATGACAAAACGGAGAGCTGCACTTCCGTGGCAAGGCTCAGATTACACACACACACACACTGAACTAACGTGACAGCCCTCTTTGCAAATAATTAACTACTGTCAAAAGGTTAACAACGAAACAGGACACTGCTTTGATAAAGTATAACACAAAAGGACACAGAGACACAAATAGACCACAGAAACACACAAAAACAGGCACACAGAGAAGGATCAAGACAAAGAGAACAAGAGCGGGAGAGAAAGAGGCCGAGTAAGAGAGAAAATGAGAGACAAAAAGAGATAGGATGGAGAGAGAAATAGAGGGCAGGAAGAGAAAGAAATAAGACAGGTAGAGATAGAAAGGAGCAAGACACAGAGAGAGCAAAAGAGGGGAAGATATTCAGAGTAAAAGATTGACTAAGGGAGTAAGGGAGAAAGAGAGAGTGATGTAGAGAGAGTGAGCAAGAGGGCAGAGAGAGAAGTAGGCATGCCACTGCCCTGGCTTGTCTCTCAGCTTCTCGTGTTACAATCCTGGCCACTAGACACTAGCGCAATCAGCATTCACACACACACACATGCACACACACACACACAGTAAGTACTCCAGACTAAATAAACCTATGGTGCAACCCCACGGTGTGAGGACCAATTGCAGCGTGGTGAGGGTCAACCCAATGCCAGGGATCTAAATTCCTGCAAAAAACAAGCTGTGACTACTGGCACACTATTAGAGTTTTTCCACCGCACAAGTACTGTGCTATAGTGGGCTCATTATGGCTATATCACAGCATCAGCACCTTTTCAACACCCATTGGGATACTGAACAGTTGTGCGTGCTGCTTGCATGTCAGAAACATAATGATGACGTCCCTGGCCATGTCCTGTGAAAGTGGGTCAGTACCAAATATGTTTGGGTACCTTACCAACATGCACCAAAATGTGCACATAACATTATGGAAACACAGACCATACTGTGTCTGTATGGGTACAACAGGGTACACATATGCATGGAAAAACATGTAAAACATATTTAGAACTGCAATTCACTGCAACATTTGTGATGAGTGTATGTGTTTTCTAGGTGACTGAAAGTGCTAAATTCTGATAGTAATTATATCTATTAATGCCTAATAGATGATTTCTGAGACCTGACCTGTATTTATTCTAGTCAACACATTCTACTTTTTAAGTGTTATTATCATGGTATTTCTGTTTCATTAAACTGCATACCACAGAGAGTGTCAGGGTAGATAGGAGAGAGAGGGGATGGCATACAATGAGGGGTGTGAGCCAAATCTGAACCTACAACATTAGCCTGTGTGGTATGGAGCTTAACCCACTAAGCCAGCAGGACGCACTGGCACATTCCATTTTATCATCACTCTCACAGTAACAGATTCCCCAAACATTTTGGACATAGTTACTGTGGTCAAATGAAAAAAAACCCAGTAGAATTAAAGTAGATGCAGTAAACACAATACTATCATTATCACAATTGTATCATAATATCGTATTAGAAGCTCTCTGGCAAATTCCACCCCTGTGCAAATAAGTGAACCTCCTTTTGCATTAGTTAAATCAAGCAGGTAAGCAGAATCAGGTGCGTAAATAATTGTTAGTTAAAAGGAGTGTGAGAAAATCCCTCAAGAAAGAGACTGATCAGTGGCTATAGGAGATGTTTACTGTGTTGATCTTTCAAATGAAAGTTCATCATATTAGTTTATTTATTTGGGATATCTTCATTAAGATTTGAGTTTAGATTTCATACGTGTATTCCTCTAATGTATGAAATAATGACCACCCCCTGTAGGGTTCACAAACTTTCAAGCATGTCTGTACGTGTGTCCTTAAATGTCCCTGAGGCATGTTGAACCTCTGTATTATCTCAATTTTATGTAAACTGTCATTTCATTTAGTAGATAAAATAAAGCACTTAGACTGCATGTGTGTGTTTGTGTGTGTGTGTGTGTGTTTCCACCTACCTTTCATCGGCTGCTTGACCTCTCCGTTCTCCCTCTTGATCTCGTTCATAACCTTGTGTTTCTTCTTCTCCTTCTCTCTTTCTTTGACCTTCTTCTTCTCCCTCTCCTCTTTATCTCGCTCTTTTGCCATGTCCTTATTTGAGTGCTCTGCGGAGAGAGAGAGAGAGAAGGGTTTGAATCTGAGATCTTGGTGTTGGTCCATTTATGAGAACTTTCCATTCATTCTCTGACCCCTTACCTGAACCTGAACTCTCCGCACTACATGCTTTTCCTTAGCCATCATCCGTCACCCTTAACCTATATTTAATCTAGCTGTCCTTAAAACTAACCTCTCATGACTTCCTCAAAATGGTCCTCACAGGTGACCACTTCTAGATTTGTTATATAGAGATATTTGGACCCCAAATATAGATGGCCCTCACAACTGGCGAAGGGCGCTTCATGCTCCATGGCTCAACCTGGCTTTGACTCTTCTTACACATGTGACGTGTAAACTCGTCTCTTCAAGAAGTACCTTGTGTTTCACTATCCCCCTCGGATCACATCCCCTTCTCCCTCATCTTCTGGCTCTATTCGTGTCAATATGCTCTCGTCTTGAAATTTTATCAAGTCCCCTCTATCTTTTCTTATTTACTTTCCAAGCACTTCTCTATTTTGCATAATCATTCTAGTGTTGCAGCAATATTTGTTACATCTCTTGTAAGGGAACTGTGGCTCTCTGATCCCTGCACTCATTACTATTGGTTGCCTGTAATGTTGGTGATTTAGGAAATGGAGCTCACTATATAGTTGTACTCATTGTCGCTCTGGATGAAAGCATCAGCTAAATGCCTAAAATGTAAAAATAATTTTAAATACATAGATCTCGCACACATAAACACACATACACCTCTTCAGTTGGAGTGTCCTCTGAAAGAATGTAGATGTCTAAGTGTGTAGACGCTGTCAGAATGGATAATAGAATAAAAACCTGCACGCTCTCCTCTTTCTCTCTGTCACACACACACAGAGAATCAGCACCTCTCACGTCCAGCCAAGCTGAGAAGAAAACGTCCTCCTCAAAATAGCTTTTAGCCTATTTTATAATTTCTCTTTATATTAATTCTATGTATTATTATTTTTTTATATCTTGCCTCCTTTGATTCTTTATTTTATTTCTGCATAAAGAAATAAAGACCCTCCTTATTTTTTCATTCTAATTCTTCTTTAGGCGTTTCCTTTTTACTTTTCCTTGCTAAAGAACTTTTTCTTTTGAACTCTGTCGGAGCAGTCTTGAAAAGGAAGCTGTGTTTTCAGAGTGTTCAGTCTCCTGTGGACGTGGAGAGTAGGAGAGTGTCAAAGTGAACACAGTGGGGTTGGACTCACTATTTGCAGGATCAAAGGAGAAAATGCTTTGAAAGTAATGCGGCTTAAGGGAGCTACCAAGAGAATTAAAAGGTACATCAATAACCACTTTTCACTGACCAAATTTGAGAATTTTAAGGAATACCTTGACATTTTTTAATTTTAGTTGGTTGTTGTTCTTCGTCAAACTATTTTAGAGACTGCAAGACAAATGTAGTAAAATAACCCCCCAAAAAACTGTAAAATTCAAAATGTAATTTTAGTCCTTTATTTCTGAGCACTTCATAGTTGCAAAATACATTAAATAGTTGGACGTATTATTATACATTACAGGTCTTCCCCCAGAAAGGTTGTCAGACCTGGAGGAAGCTGCCTGACACAGACCCAGCGGCACATTCAGGGCAGCATGACGATCAATTAATTCACTGTGCACTTCACCCAAAACCCCACAGTTCAGTCATTTCCTACTCACCCAAATGTCAGTTGAAACTCTAGTGAAGTTTGCACAAAAATCAAACACAGAGGGATTTACCCCCTGTAGTTCCATCTCATTTTTTTCCCAAACTATAAAAGTTAACTGGGCCATCTTTTTACAGCTACAAAAAAAACTGCAGAAAGTGTCGGTCAAATTTCCCCAGCTTGTGCAATAAGCATTTTGTAGTCAAATGACTGCACTGCAGTTCCAAAGGTAAAATATTTACCTAATAACCTCCTATATTTTCCTCAATGACATTGCATTGTTGTAGAGAGCGCCTGGTCACGTGAGCACCATACAGCGTTTTGGTGGAAGTCCAAATGGAACTATGGGGGCTAACTTGCTTTGTGTTTCATTTTTGTACGAACTTCAGTGGAGTTTCAATTGATGAGTGAATTTTATTTTTGGGGTGAACTATTCCTTTAATTAGAATGTCAACACCTAAAAATGGGTGTGAAAACATGTATATCATTTGATATGAGCATTGCCAGCCAAGCCAGGCTATGTTAGGGAGGTCAGATAGTTTAAATAGTAATTTTCAATGTCAAGGCTAGATGGAGAGACAAATTAGCCCAGGTGGCTGGCCTGGACACACAGGGGGAAATGCTGTATTATCACAGCTGGAGAGAAAAATCTCCCCTTTCTTTTGAACTGAACCATGTTGAAGAGGACGGGGTAGTGTGGTATCCTAGTGGTTGGACAGACCATTCTATAACCTGAAGGTCACAAGTTCAATCCCCACAATAGCCAATGCGTCCAGTCAAAGTGTCCCTTAGCAAGTCACTGAGCCTCAATTTGCTCACTCTTTATAAGTTGCTCTGGATAGTCTGCTAAGTGGCTAAAATGTAAAAACAGGATGGGGTTGGTGTGATCAGGACAACACAACAAAGCCTGAATCAAAAATGAATTTGAATGTGTTTCCAGCAGTAAAAGGATGTGAAGGTGAACAAAGCAAGTGGTCTTCACTGTTTGAGTGATCATAGGAAAGAAAATGCTTTGAGACATGGAGGTCCAGGGGTTGATACACAAGATACACAGCCCCCTTTCAAGGCTTGGTCACATCTGATTTCACCCAACATATTACCTTCACTCTTCGCAATGAAATGAATATGATGAATATGATGTCATGTGAGATAGGGCAGGCATTTCAGAATACAAGCAGGGTGTTTCTCTTTTTTACTATACTCAGCCACAGAACAGCACTCCTGGACAAGGTAGTGCTGTGTCAAGGACACGTCACCCAGCTGGACTCTTTCACTGGAGATCGAACTTGGGGCACTCTTGTTACATGACAGTCTCTTGACCACAAGACAACCCTGTCTAGTGGTTATTGGCTATTTGTATATATTCTAATCATTCCTCTTCCACTTGTTGAAGCCTTCCTTGTCTTGGTTCCCTTGTTACTTGTACTTTGTCAGTCTGATGTCTCCTATTTCAGCTACTAATATAGTGGTCACTGTTCACTGGCAGGAATTTGACATCCAGCGCTTGCCTTTAGCCTAAATGAAACAGTGAACTCTCCACTAATAACAATATTGTGATAACGTGATACTCTATTGATCCCTGTAGGGAAATTATCCTCCTCCAGGAAGGTCAGAGCAGAGTCAGCTACGGAACAGCGCCCCCGGAGCTGGAAGGGATTCAGTGTCTTGTTCAATGACACTTCTCAAAACAGGGTCTTGAACTCAAGTTCTCTTGTTGAAGAGCAGTCTCTATAACCACTGGGCCACCCTGCCACTCAACACCTGCACCATGTGACTGTGAACGTTGAATACACACAGTGTTATTCAATCTGCTATCTGATGCAAATGGCCTATTTCCAATGTCAACTTAAGTGTGAGTTTATAGCAGCTATGTCATGCAGTGAGGGAAAAAAAAGAAAAATTACACTTTCTATTTCTATTAGGATATTTGTAGGCAAGTACAGCTAAGAATAAAGCATTTTAATCCTTTATTTATGCAGGGAAGGTTTGCTGAGCATGAATGCTCTTTTTCAGCAACACTCATGCATACACATCTTCCCACATGGAACTTCCCAGTACAACCACAACTAAAAAGCATTTTTTTATTTTTTTATTCCCCCAATCAGATTTTCCAAGCTGGTCCAGGGATTCAAACCCTGCAACCTTCAGTCACAAGCCTTCTCTAATCTTGAGGCGGCTGAACAACAGTCCTTTAAAATCAAATTGTGTTTTCTATCTCAATCTTATCCCTAACATAATGACAACTATAGTACATTATAAAACTATTATAAATTGGGGTCTGAAGCACTATTGAAAAAGTAGTGTTAACCAAAAGTATCACCTCTCATACTGATACCTGAGCTTTATTGCTTGGCAGAAGACTAACATTTACTGTAATTAACTGTCATTAGAATTATTTAATTATTACTGAATGAAAATACAAGATTTATTGAACATTTAAGTTCAGCTTTGCAGTAGGCCTAACAATACCTTTTAGCTGCTCTCTAATCACTGTAAAGCATGGCCTGTAATGCCTTATTGCTTACTTAAACTATAATAGACATTATACACACATACGCCTATAACAAGGCTTGTTTTGGTGGTCTAACTGACTGCAGTGGCTGTTCAGAACATGACCTCCTAAACTAGCCGACTGGAAAAGGATGACATCACACACACACTCGCACAAACCCAAACCCAAACCCACACACACACACACACACACACACACCCTGCTAGGGTGTGATAAACACACAAAAACCAGTATGTATGTATACACGCACGCATGCACACACACACTTTGTGACACCGCTTTAGTTTGACAGTGACAAACACACACAAGGTCCATTAATAAGACAGAGCCATAAAAAAATATGCCATAAAACAGATATGAGTGACTTCAACTTTGCATTCAATAAACCTAATCTAATTTTATAATCTAATTTTACAATTAAAATGTATATTATATATTTATATATTAAAATTAGGATGGCTTATTCTGGCCATACAGAGCACACTATTTGTTATGTGATAAATAGCCTGATGTCATTTATGTTTAGGGATGAAAAATAGAAAGATATGTACATGAGTTACATATGTTTACATATTTCAGTCAATATTTAGCATTTTAAATAAGTATATACCAAAATGAGGCATATATATATATATATATATATATTACATGATCTATACATGTTATATATGGCTATATTAGGATATTTATTTTATACACATTTATACACATTTATATTTATTTATACACATTTGATGACACAGTGCTAGAATAAATATTTCAGTGTTACAATAAATCAATTGAGGAGTAATTACATCCATGTTATGCCTGTCTGAATGTAGAACATGGGTTATACAAGCTACAGAGCTCTCTTTCTGTCTCCCATAGCTTGAGGTTACAGAGGGGGGCGTGGTGCTGTACCAAAACAACACTTACCCTATAATGGCGGGCGGCTGTCATATTGTTATGACAACAACGTGCAGTTTTAATACATAAACCACTCCAAAGGCCATCAAATGACCAAATGCGCATTAGTGTAAATACAGACTCGTCTACGCCATTCAATTCATTATTGTAGCCAGATTATAGCTTGTTTATAAGGTTGCACGTTAGTTCGGCACTATTGGATCGATGTTTAGATGTGAATATCCAGATATAAGCGTTACAATGTGAACATCAACGTTACTATGCAACATTTCTGCAGTGGCACGAGAGTCACCGGTTATCATATAAAAACGAAGTCGCGCGACTACTGCCCTTGAACGCTGTGGAGCTTCTGGGTTCACGAGCGGGTGAAAAGGCTACGAAGGCAGGCAGATATAGCCTGTAGAAATATTGTCTAAACTTAAATAAAAATCACTAAACTCGACATTTAACGCATCCGGGGTGTTCAAATGTGAATCAAAGAAACATTGGCGTATTTTGGACAAGCTCAAACAACGTTTAAAAACGTCATTAAAGTAACGTGAGTCCAAAAATGGGACTGTCCAGACAAATTACGAGGCAGACAACTGCACACTCAGGGCCACATGTTCACATCCCAAGTGGCTGACTCCATGATAAGCTAAGTAGCTAGAGGGATAGTACACTCCCTGTAAACACAAGCCAAAAACTTTAGGAATTCGCTTTAACATCACACAAAGTTAATTGTTTGCGTGCGTAAAAGCGCACAGCGCCAAAGGAAATATTCTATAAGGGCCTACCTTTCTGTGGCAATATGACCTCCCCATTTTCTCTCTTCGTTGCAGAGATGTTATTGAATCCGCTGATATTGTTGTTATTATTACTACTACTCCCGGGTCCAGCGGTCAATAGCTTATGTTTCTTTTTCTCCTCTACGCCTCCTCTCCCCTTCTCCCTCTCTTTCTCCCGCTGTTTATCTTTATTGGGTTTCTTAGGTTTGGAGGAGGAAGGCGCTTTGTGGAGGAAGAAATCGCTCTGTTTAAAGACTTTGTGGATGTTGGTCGGCGGTTGGGATCCAACAGCAGGTACCGAGGGGTTGTTGTTGCTCGCCTTGGTTGGGCTGAAGCTCCACAAACCTGGGTTGCCATAACTCTGCTTCGGGGGCTGCTGGAGCTTCTCTTTAGTGCTACTGTTGCCTCCCACTCCTCCTTCCCTGTTGAGTTTCTTGGGCTTAACGCTCTTCTCCTCGACTCGGACCTTCTTGGGCGGTGGCGGGTTGAATTCTCGGGAAGAGCGGTTGTCCGGGGCTCCCTTTGCC
>CABFOQ010021685.1:0-18953 GCA_900660455.1 Gephyroberyx darwinii | reverse complement strand
CAAACTAGGGGCGGGATTTAGTAGCTGTATCTATGACATAATTCTATGTCATATTTTGCGGAAATAGCGAGGGAGACTCCAGCCAATGTCGCAGTGAGAGAAATTATTAACAATATTAAAAAGTATCTAAGTAAAGTTTCTAAATATTCCAAACTTACTAAGCATCCGAGTAATTATAATCATATAATAATCATAATTAGGCAACAACAATGTTATAAAATATCTAGGCCTTTGCAGTAGATCAGTCAGTCAATCAAGCAACCAATTCATTCAAAAGTGGAAATTTGATGTTTGTTAGTTTGTTCATAGTAGCTGTCAGTTCTGTTGCTCCACCTACAGGCAGGCGAACACCATGAAGGCCGTAGGAGTGTTCAAGGCCTTGTGGGGGTGGCTGGCAGGCACAGTCCTTTAACTGTGACTATCATACCTACTTTGTTCTTGTTTTGTTAAATTTTACACAACATCTTATTTTGGATCATTATTTCAATGATCAAGTGGCGTGGCCTGTTGAGTAGGGAGACCAGCAGCTTGCTGAACAGCGTCAGCAAGAATCCACTCAGCTGAAGTGTCCTTGAGCAAGACACTTGGGTGCTGTTCTGTAGCTGACCCTGTGCTCTGACCTCCCTGTTGAGGGGAGTAAACAAGAAGATAATTTCCCAGTGGGGATCAATAAGTATTATATAACCTTATTATCATGTGTCAGACTTGTTGCCATTTATTTCACATTGTGGCAAAGGAATTTTCTAGGACATCAAGTCACTGTACTCAATTGGCATGTACAAGTCAAACTCTTCCAGAATCTATGTGAATACTTAAATTAATCTGGCCAAATATATGCTAGATCAGAACTTTATAGGAGAGCTGAGGCCATTTTAAACCATTTCTTCAGACATCAATGTCAGCCTGCTGCTACTGCACACATACACTGTATAATGATTGGCTATATTTATAAGCCATTACATAATACGTTAAACTGCTCTATGGGAAAACTAGAGTGACCCAGTTAAGATTGCAACCTGGCTTAATTTATATTACACCCAGTGTGTGTGTGTGTGTGTGTGGGACAGACTGTACATCCATATTATGTTACTGTGGGAGGGTGTAAGTGTGCTACATAGAGAAAAACTGCATATATTAGCTGCTGTGTAGGCCAAAGAAAGAGAGCAAGGACAGCGAAAAGTAAAGGGGAGAGAAAGTTAGAAACTGAGTGTATCTGAAAAGAAAAAAGAAAAAAGGGAGAAAGATAGCATGGGAGGGGCTGTGTATTTCCACAATGTCTTGTTTGTTTTGGTATGCCGTGTACAGTGTAATGCATAATCACTGATTTCATTGACTAGCATATGTGAAAAATGTTTAAGGCAGCATGTTGTTGTTGACATACAGCTTTCTTCCATTCACACCAATAATATAAAGCCCATTTTGATTTATTGCCATGTCAAGTTTAAGCTCAATTCCTCCAGAGTTTCAACAGTTAAAGACTGCGCCGTTTAATTGGCAGCCAAAGTATTTTTCCCTGCGCGCCCTCCAACTTTTTACCCAGTGTATCATCCTTCTCCCATCAATGCCTCAAGCGGTTGTTCCCACCGTTAGAGTGCACCAATTATCAAATGATAAATGTTCACACAGTCATAATTACAATCCAATCAGGTGATTTCCCTGTATTCATTGGGCAGTGCTGCACACCTACAGGAAGAACACTTGCTACTGCTAGAGAAAATGTTGTGTGTGAGGAAATATGTATAATATATTCCAATTACATTGCTAAACACAATCACAGACCTCATGATTGTAATTAGTGCTTTTATCATGATAAAGTACTGCAATCTGCACTGGCATACTGGCTACATGTCAGCAACAGGGAAAACCGCAGAGTCCGCCCACCTGCTGTGAGTCTAAATGTGTGTAAAGTGAATGCAAATGTGAAACCCTCAGGTCTCTGTGTGTGTAAGAGTGAACAAATGTGTCTATCCCACCTGCGGTGAGTAATTAATTGTCATATTTGTGTGTGTGTGTGTTCAAGTCAGCAGAGCCCCCAGGTGTGAGAATGGATCTCCTGCTGTGACAACTTCTTAGCGAGTCCCTAAGAACACAGACATTTGGCTAATTAAAACTACTAGTCTCTCTACAATCCAGGGCCAGACACAGCATATCGGACGGGATTTACCTTAGAAGCTGATAAAATAAGCCTTGCATAATGCCACGCACACTGAAAGCTCAGTACCCCTGTCACACAGGTGTACTGGTGTATTACATGTCACAAGGCTAGCTGACACTGACAAGATGTTCATTTTGAAGTCAGCTTTGATAGACATGACTTACATGGGTGGAGCTATTTGGTAGAAGGGAGGTGTGAAGAAAATTTCTTTTACAAACTTTAAAAACATTTCTTTACATGTTTTAATGATTTTTCCAAGTTTGAGTGATTTCATAAGCAGCTGTGTCTTTGTAAATAGCCAGTTTAATTGTTCCACCCAGTAGGTGCTGAATACTGGTCTACCATGTAAACCAGTTCTCCAGCAGACCACATTCACTCATCCACTCAAGACTCAAATAATACAGAAAACACTAAGAACAGCACATCTTTACCATATGTTTTCCTTGGCACACTCAAACTCTCTCTCACACACACACAAACACACCAGTCAAGTGTCCTCCTTTACACGAACATATACAAACCAAGGAAACCCCCACCCCCCACACCACCCCAAAAAAACAAAACAGGGAGGCGTATCTTAATGTTGTTCATCTTTACTGATTGATTTCTGCAACATACAAACATGTTTGGGTGTGTGAGTGTGTGTATGTGGAGTGGCTGAGCATGAGGAGGGGGCGTGGCTGAATGAGAGTCCAACGAGGGAATGAGCAAGCAGCAGCGAATCACATAACTCACGCTCACACTCACGCTGCTAACAATGATTGGAGGAGAGGAAGAGGGGAGGGTGGGCTCTCTCTTAAAGGCACAGGTGGACTCTTTCTGAGAACAAGGCTAGTGGTTTGGGGAAGGGGGATAGAGGAAGATGGAGGGAAGTGGAAAGACATAAAGAGAGTTAAAAAATAATGTCTTTTTTCAGTGCATCCAACTGTGCACTTAGGAACATATTGTGTGACTTTGCAGCACAGACATGTTAGATACATTAATAATGTGTTGCTACTAATAGCTGTTGTGTTGAAAAGTAACACGATATGTTGGCACATAGATGTGTTGAAAAGGACAGCCTTTTAAAAAGAGAGAGAGAGAAACAGAGTGTCCAAGGGAGGGAAGAAGGGCGAAAGAGAGAAAACAGTGGGGGAGAAACACTGAAGGAAAGAAAACAAGACAGAAAAATAATGACGTTCCTTGTTCAGACCATCTGTTCCATCTCCATTACATCTGAACCAATATCAGACTTTTCAACACACTTTGTGTTAAATACAATTTTCACCCTTTAATATGTATCAGAAACAATTGAAAACAGTGGTTGTAGCTGTGTACAAGGAGTAAGCTGAGAGAGCGCGAGTGAGAGAGAGGATAAAAAGACATGTAGGAAAAGATATAAAGGAGTGGAGCAGGGGAGCATGGGAGAGTATGTGAAAGCGAGACACAGAGGCAGAGACAGAATGAAATGGAGAAAGGGAGGGAGAGTGATAAAGACAGATTGGTGAAGAGTGTAGTGGGGGGTGGGGGAATGAGGGGCGGTGGACTTGTGACGCAACCAACAACCGCATATACAAAAATAACTTTTAAAATACCATTTACAAAAAAGACCATTATTATTATTACAATCTTATTCGGAGGCCATTGTAGCAATCTGAAAGGGGGCCGGCTGGCAGTCAATGCTTTTCTTTTGCCAACCGAATAAAACTTTTTTTTTTTTTTCAATCTTTTAAGCATATAATTCAAACATAAAAACAAAAAAAAATGACAACCCTGAAATATTTGCCAGAAGCAAAACCAAAAAGGGCAGCAGAATAATTTACAGTTTGAGGGGAAACATTGTGAGGGGGAGGAATCATCATCATGCACTGACTTTCTTACATCTTCTGTTAATAAGAATACTTAAGAGATAGCAAAAAAAACTTTTCTGAAATATTATATACCTAAGTCGCCCTGTACAGTTCTTTATTTTTATAAAACAATGCATATATAGTTACAGTAGCTATCAGAGGAGAAGTTAGCAGAGAACGATAAAAATCAGGAGAAAACAGTAGTCCTGGGTCCCTAGCCGTTGTTGTCTTATTGTATCATCACCTTTTGAGGTATCGATGCATACAGAAGTGGGTAAAGTACGTTTTTCAAATGAGGCCATCAGATGAAAAACCACACAAATCCAATTTGTAGAGGAGGGGTTGTCCTGGGAAACCAGACTTTATTGTTGAGCCTCCTGCAGGTGTTGTGGACATAATTCAACTAAACATCTGTGATGGGACTTGATAACCCCAATGACGTCTCTAACACCAAGGTAGGTCTCTACAAAGTTGCTAAACCTAGTTTAATAGCACAAGGGAAAGTTGCATCAGACCCTGTGAATTGGTAAATGTGTATTGCCAAACATTTTCAGGTAAGTAATGGTTTCAATCTCATCTAAAGACGTAATTTCAAGTGTTGTGTACACTAATTAGTTGAAGACAGAAGAGGTGATGTGTAACATTCACACCCCAAAAGACTGAGGTTGACTATACAACTATGAGTATGTTGACTGCTTGAAAAAAAGAAGTCTAAATAGACTTGCATGGTCCTTTGTCTGAGGGCCTCAACTATATTGGGAAGAGGAAAGCTGGAAAGAAAATGAAGAGGCGACATCAAAAAAGCAGAGGAGAGCCTGATGAAAGAGAACAGGAAAAACAGAGGAGAGGGGTAGCAAAGCAAATCTCAAATAAAGAGACCATAGAAGCCAAATAGAGGAGAGAAAAGAACAGGAAAGAAATGCAAAATTAAGGTGTGGCTGTCTTCTCTGAGCAGTGGAGTAAGGCAGGCTCATGGTCCCAGCAGTGAGGTCCCAGCAGTGAGGCCAGAGTCACAGAGCTAAGGTTTGGCCATTACTACTGCATTTGTATTCAACTGTAATAAGGCTCTGAAACAGAAAAGTCCTATTACTACTGGTTACGCTCTCAGCGCCATATTGTGAAATACTGAAAGTTGCAATGACCAAACTATGTCAATCTATGGCTCTGGTGAAAGGTCAGCACAGAAATAGAAAGTAGTAGAACAGACATTACTGCAGCTAGCACAAGCATACATCCTAGAGGGAGCCATGAAGGAGATGAGAGAGACAGGTAGAGGTTGGTAACAGTCAGCTCCAGTCATTCTGTTTCTATGCCGATCATTTGTAATGTAGCACCAGCACACATAAAAAGGGAGGGTGGGGGGAGACAGAGAGAGAGAGAGAGAGTGCGTGCACCCTGGCAACCTGTACATACCCAGCAGAAAAGGTTGCATCATGGGTAATAGATTATCTGAATTCGCTTTGAAGATTGTTGTTCATTCAGCAGAAAGAAGCAGAAACCTTCTAGGTAGGTTAATCCTTAGCGCAGATCAGGAATCAGCTTCCCGCAGTAGCTTTTCTGATTAAGGACAATTCCTGATTTATTACATGACAAAGAGGTTAGATTTTCCTAATTCAGGATGAAATAAAGTGTTGTTCCTGTTGATTTAAGGTGATATGATCACAATTTATGAAACGTTGGGTTTCTCCTACATCCCCAGTTCATTTAGCATTAGCATGGCAAAAAACGGCAAAAAGAACAGAGTTTTTATTAGAGTATGAAGCCTGTTAGTGGTGGTGCTACTTTAAGGTAGAACCACAAACTTTTCCTTTCATTGTTTGTATGGCTATTGCCAGAGAACATAACCATAAATTCTAGCTTTATCTGGGTCTTAATCTACTCTCAAGTCAAAATGTCAAAAGGGGAAAAAACAGGAATTCTCCTTTAACCATTAGTAGGGAAGTTACCAAACTGATTCCAGGTCAGCATCTGGAAAAAACTAAATTCTTAACACCAGGAAGAGGAAGAGGTGGGCTTTATTCCACGATGGACAAGCCGTTCGACCAGGAAGTGTTCTTCTCTGCACAGCGGCACTTTGAAGGAGTAGAGGAGGAGGAGAAGAGTAGCTCAATCTTGAGAAGGTGTTGGCACAGAGTTACACAGAAGGCGTTTCTATGTAAAAATGTGCTGTCTATGTAGCATCTATGGCTGTGGCATTGGACCAGCCAGGTGGGATTAGAAGAGTCCATCTCCTGACAAGGAGGGACACTGGTGGTGAATACATGGATGGATCATTCCATCATGTCCACTCCACAGGAGGATCTCGCGGGCCTTTGGGATGAATGCAACGGTTACCGAACCCTGAAAAGGGAAGGGAGAGCATGAGGAAATGATCTTAGTTGTTGTTATTTTTTTATTAAAGAAAAATACATGCAAAAATGTCGTACCCAGAGAAGAATGGGCCTCCAATGGTTCAGCTTGGTCTCAAGTTCATGAAACATTTTCTACACATGTGGGACATTAGCTAGGTTCCCATGTGACACATACAAATAAAGCATTACGATGTTTGTCAGCAACGCTTTCTTTGTCCTGACTGAAAAATACATCAGTCATGCAAAATATATAGGTGATCCCTCAGAAGGATGACATACATATGGAGTAAGTCAATGGAAACCTCGCCTATGACAGCCAGGTACAGAAAAAAGGCAAAATGTGAAATGTATCACTAACAAAAGAGGGCTAGAGTAGACTTACCCACCCCGGTCTGCTTTGCTGTCTGTTGCCGTGGTGTCGGCAGATTTAGGATCAGCTGGAGACGTCTTCTTACCACTCTCTGACATGTCTATAGGCGCACGCACACACACACACACACACACACACACACAGAGTTGGAAATATTTTACTGCCAAGGAAACTGATTTTGGCAATAGTAAAAATAATGCTTGTTTGACCGACTAGCATGTGCATACAAGCAGTGGTGTAGATCACGACGTTTTACATCATGGCTACTAGCAGTAATGTGAATGAAACCATAGAGATCCTTTATCCCATATAAATGGTACTATGAAATGACACACATAGCGTGGAAAAATTACATTACTTGACCTCCCCCAGTACAACTAATCCAGTTCAAATAGTTCTATCTTGCCTTTCTATTAATCTCTCTCTCTCTCCCACACACACACAGAAGCTACTGGAGCAAGAAACTGGCAGTTACCATCACCACACAATCCTTCTTACATGGACACGCACACACACTTTCAGCATACCTCTCCATAGACATATTTAAGCTCTCCCTTTCCCTTTTTACTCTCTGTATCTCTTTCTTTTGCACTTTTGGTTCGCTGTCTCACAGCTGTCCTTTTGGCATATGTCTTATGATGTGCAGATTTGTGAACCACTGAGGTTTGTATCCTGCCCTGTTGACCAACTTCTGTAAACAATCATACACACAAGGGCAGATGTAGAGGCACACACAAACACATACAGTTGCACAACATCAGACACAGTTAAACACAGGTATACAAGGACGGCACAAGGGCATAGACACACAAACAATACACACACGCACATGTGCATGTACCTCTGTGTGAACCACTCCATTCAGCTGAGGCTGACGTCTTCACTTCCAAAGGGTCTGAGAGAGAGAGAAATTGAATGAGTGAAAGGGAGAAAGAAAGAGAAAACACAATAGCAAATGAACATACCAGGACATACACACAGAAATACACATGCAGAAATACACACAGAAATACACACACGCAGAAATACACACACGCAGAAATACACACACACACATCATGTTCCTTTCAAACTCATTATTCCTTTACCTTTCCATTTCTCTTACTCAATCCATCTCTTGATTTCAGCCATCCCTTTCTCCATCCTTCCATTTCGCAGTGTAAAAAAAACTTGCTATCCCACTTGTGTACAACAGCACCGTGTTCACAAAATATCAGGACTAAACAATATTTGACATAAACTGAGCAGATGAAGAGAGGTGAAATCTATGATTCTTCATTGATTGTGAACAGTAGATAACAAAGAGGAGACAAGTTACTGAAGAGTTTTAAAGCCTTGGGACATGGATTGCTCATCCAAATGGGGGTGCAATTCAATACTAGGATGGAGGCCTGACTGTTTTATACACTGTTCCTTTTCTCTCCTGTGTCCTTTACCCTTCATTCATCCCTCTATATGTCCATCCATTCCTCCATCATTTAAAAGGTAATGAACTATGAACATGCCATATTTCAAAGCTGATCTTTACAAACACAGTAATTTGAATGCAAGTCTGAACTGTTGCCAACGGTGCCCCCTAGTGTCAGAGAGTAAATAAAGGCTTTAACAGCAGGAATGTGTTGGTTTTTGACAGAACTGTGAAAAAGTATCTCCTTTTTAGACAGAGCCTTACACAGGAAAGAGAGAATAGCAGCAAGTGACAGGGTGGGCCAAGTGATTATAGACCGTCCCGGAACAGAAAGGTCACAGGTCTGATACCTGCAATGTGTGTCCATCACCAGCCATGTGTCCAGTTGAAGTATTGACTCTGAGTCCCTTCCTGTTCACTCATTATAAGGTACTCTGGACAAGAACACTGGATAAGCTAAAATGTGAATGTAAAAACACGTTTCTCCACATCACAATTCTGAATGTTTCAGCTCAAATCAGGGGCTACTGAATATATCAAACCATTGCTGGTTGCTTTCACTCACACATTAGTTTTCTTTTTACAAATGCAGCACTCTACTGCCTACTGCAGCACCACTGTCGTAAACAATGGAACAATGTGTGTGCTGGAGGGTCCTTAAATTTTTTAATTTTCTTAACACAAAGAGGCTTTTTTCTGTTTCCTTCCATTCCATTGGTCTTGTTCTCCATCCACCTTCTTGGGAACTGACCGACGACATTCTCCGGTGCACTTTGGACAAATACAAACACACCTGTGATGTATCCAGGAAGTGCCCCAGTCAATCCACACGAATAGGAATAATGCACCTGTGAATCTTGACCAATAGGAACGCACCTGTTGCCAGTATGAAGGACTCAGGGGTTCTCTCAGGGAGGGGGGGAGGGGAGTCATCTCTGTCCCAGCAGTCTGGGTTAAAAGGTCAGAGGTCAAATGAGAAGCACCATTAATGACTGACCGGGGAGATAGAGACAGATCGGCAGTCAAATGACAGTGAGACAAAATATGCTCATTGGCTGGATCTCATAACAAGTGTTTCATTGATTCCTTGCCCCCTTTCCTCTAAGGATAGTGGTAAAATAGGGTGATGAAGTTGGACAACACGCCAAGCAACAAAGAATAAAGTAGGTTGAAAATCTATTCAACTGTTTTGTGACAACAAGATGACACAACACTGACACAACTCCTTGGGAGCCTTGCTATTTTGGCAAATTTTAAAGACAATGTAGATGGTCAATATCATCAGAGATTTTGACAGGACAGGATTTTGTCATTTATTCCTTATAGCCTACTATGTTATGTTGATTTTGTCTTAAGACCTACTTGAATGGGATTAGTTTTCAGGACAATGTCTAATTGTTGAGATGTAATTGCTATCACAATTGTCCTGTATATTAATGAATGGAATGTAATTTCAACAATCAATTTGCACAGGATTAAAGAACTCTGATCCATCTCAAAATTTTGGGAGCAGCTAGGCAGCCTTGCTTCATGCACTCATCACTTTCAGTGTTTTCAGTGTTTCCCATACATAGGCTCATCTGCGGCACACTGCCACAATATCAGCACGGCCACTAAAAAATAAAAGGTCAATGTATATAAATTGATCTAAATGGATCTCTAACGCCTGAGAGTTATGTTCTTTCATACCAGAGACTAATCTCACTCAGCTGTTGCTTGTAAACAAACCGCCTTTTGTCCTCATCCGCTTGTCACCTGCTAGATGAACAAGAGTGCAGTTTTTTTTAAAACGCTGACAAAAAGCTGATATCAACCTGACAACAGGAGGTAATTGTTAACTTTTTTTCCCTCCAATATTGAACTTGGGATGTTATCGTTAATCATACATCAACAAGTGGAAAATGTATTTTCTCGTTTGTTCCCTCAGATGAGCATTAAAAAATACTTTACAAGGAAAAGGCCCTTGAGGAGGGAGAAAGCCAAAGGGAGTCCGAGCCTGAGGTAGATGCAAAACATGCAGAATACACCTAACAGGAAAAGCCCTAAACCCAACTAGTAGCTACAACAATATCCGTTAATATCAAAAAGGAAAGGGAATGCATTGAAATAAAATGTTTAAGCCAACAATCAAGCAGCTTATTGCCCAATCACCACAAATTAAGTTCTGAGCTAAGGGAAACACTGATGTTACTAATAACCATGTGGACTGGACAACTTTTACCTGATGTCATTTTTGCAGGGCAAATAACTGTAGGTAGAAGAGGCTGGAATCTTTACTGACGTGGGTCCATTTAAGTTACTGTCATGGCAGATTGGGACTAAAATCACTGATATGCTCCAGTAATGATGACATTTCCCTACCTTCTGTTAAACTAATCTTGTCTGAATAGGGCTTTATTTGCCAATGTCCATCCCAACTGAAGGCAATATTGCCCATCTACGTTGCCTTGGAATATTACCCGTGTGTCGTTACCTTTAAGACTACCTCTTGCTGAAGTATTTTTTGAGAAGGAAGCAAGAGGACAGGGGGACATAACATGAAGACTCAAAGAAAATCTTGTTTTGAGTTCCAGCAGATTCAAGCAATACAGACTGCTACTGATTCACCCAATGACCAGATACCCAAGCTCAGCGGGCAGCTCTGCTGCAGTGTGAGCACACCCAGTTAATGATCAAAACCATATCCCTAAGGAAATTAAATTAAAACTCTGATCTCCCAGTTACGAGGAATCAAGAAGCTTTATGGACTTGTAATGTCATTCCCGTGTGCATTTCTGAAAAATCGAAGTGAAAAGATTTTCCACACAACGGCAACATCTATTTAATTCAGCCAGGACGTGCAATATTATAACCAATAAAACAAGCAGTCACCAGTTTTATCTTGACCAATCAAAAAGCAGCCATTAGCTTCTCATAACCGATCACAAAGCACTACCGCAGCCCAAATAGATAAGGTGCCAGAAAGCCAAGCAGACCAAAAATCAAACTCAAAACAGCCCACCTCAGGACTGTGAGGTAAACCTCTCTGAATACGGCTTCAAATATTGGAACTACTTGACGTGTGCTTGATTTATGATGCCACTTGATGATGCCACTTAAAAGGCCACCCTGACATTTTGATTATATTTCTTTACTAGAAACTTGTCACATTGGAGGGAAAAATAAATAAATATGTCCTTTAGTTTCCCTAAAATAGCTTGTTGGCGTTGTTCACGTTCTTCATTGAAACCAAAGAGCACAGCCTGTGGCTGATGGTGTCCTTGGTTTCAGTGAGGAATACTAACAATGCCATGTCAGTGTCAAGTATCACTTTAAAGGCCTAAAACAGGCCACTTTCTCTGTGATCACAGAAAAACCGTACATCTATCAATATTCCAACTTTTACTTAAAATCAGTCTCTGGTCAGATAGTATATAGTGGTATATGATTCTTAGCATTTGTTTTAACCTGCTTGGAGTACAAGATATTCAAAATTGAATTTCAAATAGTTTCTTGTGATTAGCTAGATGTTCTCATGCTACTTATATTATATTGTCCCATGTGGTAAACCTCACCCAAACAGGTTATAGGTTGAGTTAAGTTTTCATTCAAAAATGGGATACGGTTTCAATGGGAGTAAGTCAATTACTGGCAAAATAACAGAAATCAAGCACTCCTCACGTTTTCATCCAAATATTTGAAACACAGTTAAGTCCAATTTTATCCAGCTTTGGTTCCATTCAAGACCAAAACCATTCCAAGCCAAGTCAAATTCCAATCCAATCCATGTCAGCTTCAATCACAGCAAGAGGAAGACTCTGCAATCAGTGATTTTGAAATCAACAAAGGGGGGATTTCATTCCTTACACCCCAATAGATCAAAACCACGTCTCTTCATTGCCATGATGATAGTGAGGCCATACCGATGCACACACAGCAAAGAGTGTGATACTGCTGCCAGCTAGCTTAGAGTCTTTTCAAACCAACATGCACAAGGCTGATAACTGTGTGTATATACCAGTATCATGCAGTGTTGATCCTTCACCACCCAACATGCACACACACTTCCTTGCGTACACACACTTGCATGGAAACAAATGCAGACATAAACACAGGATTTCTTTCTCTCTCTCTCACTCACTCACTCACTCACTCACTCACTCACTCACTCACTCACTCACTCACTCACTCACTCACTCACTCACTCACTCACTCACTCACTCACTCACTCACTCACTCACTCACTCACTCACTCACTCACTCACTCACTCACTCACTCACTCACACGGAGAGTACAGTTGTTTTGACAGATGCTTGCCCATAATATTTGCAGCATTCCACACAAACCAACCAATTAGTCATAGTCATGCTTTCTTTCACTCACTGGAACCAGTCTCTCACTCTGTCTCTCAGCCTGTGTCTCTCTTTCACTCCGTCTTTGTTTTTCCCCTCTGTCTCCTTCTCTTTTGGGTTTTCTGGGTCTTCTTTCCTGTACTGTCTACTTTTTGGTTTCTCTCACTATTTCGGTCTATTTCTGTTTCTCTCTGTCTCTTTGTCCCTATTTCTCTCTGTCTGCCTGTCTTCACCCAGCAGTAAGACAACAGTATAATGTACTGTGCTACATTTGTATGTGAGTCTGTGTGTGTGACTATGTGTGTCATTACAGTGTGGTCTGTGTGAGACTTCTGTTTCCTTCCTGACCCAGAGAATGACTCTGCCCTGTGGTGTGTGTGTGTGCATGTAGACTGAAGAGACAGTTGTTTCTAATTTCAGACTCTTGCTCTCTTACTGCCCTGACCAATGACTTAGTGAAGCGAACTGGGCTCATCACTGCACTGAACTTGGTTTTGCTAATTTAAAGGGTTCGCTGAAAATGTTTAGAACCTTATCCCGTTGTCAATTAACCAAGACTTCTGTGCACACCCTTGTTCTAAGCTAATCCAAACCTCTGTTTTAACTGGACTACTTTCCTAGTTAATTACTTGGTTTCTTTGTTAACTTGGCAGTTACTTCTGTCAGGAAAGCAGTCAGTTAGTTGAGTTAGTTAATTCTTTAATCAGTCATTCGACTAGAATATAGTAGCCATAGTAGCTGATTGACATACTTGTTGTGGTCGCCGTGGGTGACAGAGAGCTCTGCACCGCAATGGACATGGGCAACACCTTCCTGATTGGCTGCTGGTCTCCATGGTGAGGGGTCGTAGTTACAGTGGCCGTTGCTGTGGATACACTAGAATGATAACCCTCCTTTCCTCCAGACATCTCTCCATCCCCCTCTTCGTCCGAGTTATCTGAGTGCAGGGGGTTGGTGAAACTCAGGGCAGTCCTAACAGGAGTCGAGGAGGAGGAAGAGGAGGACAGGTGAGAGGAGGAGGAAGAGGAGGGAGCGACATGGTCTGACGAGGAGGAAGAGGAGGAGGTCTTAGGGAGTTGTTTTTCAGGGCTGTTGCAGGGCTGAGCCCACAACGCATGCCCAGCCTTGGCCTCCCCTCTCTCCCCTCCCTGCACCTCCTCCTTCTCTCCTCCCTTCAGCGGGAGATGGTTGGGTCTGGCTGGGAGACCAGCGTCTGCTTGACTCCCCCCACCTCCACCTCCTCCTCCCTCCGTGCCCGAGTCCTCTGATAGTGAGGAGCTGGAAGTCAGCAGGGATTGGCTGGAACGGGCTTTGAAGGCGTGGCTTCGCTGTAGCATGCCCACACTATTGGCTGAACCAGTGCTGAGCCCGACTCCGACTCCGGTGGAGGAGGAAGTGTCAAAGCTACGAGGTCCCTCCTGCAATGGCACCTTCTTAATCTCGATGCTCAGCTTCCTCTCAATCCGAGGAATGCCAGAACATTCCAGGACCGGGGAGAGGGGGGAAGGAGAGGAGGGGCTCTGGGTCTGGATTTGGCCTGATTCTGATGTTGTTGATGTTGAAGACGACTTGCTGTTATAGTTGTCGTTGAGATCCGGATTTGAGGCCTGGGTTTGGGTTTGCGGTTTTGGACTTGATGGATCCTGGTCTTTGTGCTCCGAGGGACTGGTCTGCTTGTTTGGATTGGGTTCTGATTGGTTTTGCTGCACAGCCGCATCCAAGTCTGCTTGGTTCTGAGAAGAGAACAGAACAGAGAAGAGAGATATAGATTTTATTTAATTTATTGTCCATAAAAATATCTGCTGCTCTTGTTGTGTATGATATACACACATATGCATAAAATATTTACATGACTATCAGCAATGTTCTGTAGCCCCCGTGAGCTGCATTCTACCAACAGATTGAATTTCCGCCCCATTCTCTTGCTTCTAAAGTGAAACTTAACTACTGTAAATTCATTTTTTCTGTTTTGTACATTTGAGAATGCATCTATGCCACTATGGGGGATGTAGCCGCCACTGTGGAACTAATGCAGGTGTAAAGGCATAAAGGGGGATTTCTATTCTGGCTACCATTGCTCAACAAACTCCACAGCAAGAACAGAGGAGTTTGATGCAATGCTCTTTACTCATTCTAAACAGACCTATAGGAATAGTGTAGGTGTGAGAGTTATCTACAGGATACTGAGGTTGTGAACAAGCTTGCCACATAGAGATTGAAAACTATATGAGGATATTGAGACAAAGACAGCAGCAACATTTTTAGTATCTTAGGGATCTTAATTGTGGTGTGCAAGTACCAGAAACAACAAGCTTGCAAGAAATGTGGATTTAAGTAATAAACTTTAGAAAGCATAATTACACACCAAAATAAACTTTCTATTCATATAATTTTCCTAAAGGGATACTAAAAGTTTAATGTACTCTAAAATTTATTTATATACCTTACATATATTCTTATTAAATCAGCCAAGTCACCTGTGTCAGATTGTGCTGTGTGGTGGCCAGGACATGTATGACAGGTTTGGGGTGGTAGCGGTCGTTGTCCTGCCGCACATTGGTGACAGTGGGGAAAGCCGAGGGGGGAGACGGGGTGAGGATGGGAGGCACGGGGCGAGGCTCCGGGGGCTGGAGAATCTCCTCTTTAACATCCCCCTCTACCTGGGAACTAGAGAGAGAGAGAGAGAGACAGAGAGAGAGATAGAGATCAGTTTACGGCAAAGAGGGAGCCTGGCTAATTCGGACAGGCTTCTCACTGAATGGATATTACACTCACACACATTCTGAGAGACAGGCTTTTGATTTTTGATGTTCTTTAATGACACATCTCATTTTTGAAGACCCCAGAAAATAGCAAAAGCACTATAATTAAAACAACAAACTCAGCCACACTGACAAAATCACACACACACAGAAAGAAAGAAAAAAGAATTCATTATTTTTTGTGCTAACATATTCTACAATTGCATTATAATATTACCCATTTGATTGTTGAAGTAAAAATAGAATTATTTACAATGGTTTAAAATAAATATTATGTCTAAAGATACGCAAATTTAAAAAAAATCATTGGAACTTTCAAAGTTTTGAAATTAGGGATTTTAAAGTTGTGAAGAGTTCAGGCAGTGTAGGAAATTAAAAATGTGAAAAGGCAGGAATTGATTATTAAGTTCAGAGATCATGCTGACATTTGGACATCTGTGTTTAAATAATATTTAAGAGGAATAATGAAACCAAGACTTCTATGAGGAAGTAAACTGAATATGAAATGAAATTAGGAAGGGTATGAATGAAACATAAAGGCAGAATTGTGTATTAAGACAGTTGTGATAAGTACTTTCTCCACCACTAGATGGCAGAAAAGATTTGCAGCAATATGCTCTTACTATGGAGAAATTATACATCTTCAAATTAAACGTTTAAGGGTGACAAGTTCTCCTGATGTGATGCAAACTCAAAAATAAGAATCAGAATCTCTACTACAGAGTTTATCCTTCAGTATGCAACCGTTTATTGTAGTACTGTTGGTCCACCAAAGAGGTATTGTTTGGGAAATTCCTCATTCAGTTTTTGTTTTCTTTTCAGCTACCAGAAAGCACAACGAGTGGTCTGGCAGCTAGCTGATTACACGAGAAATGAGAATGCATCGGCCACTATACTACTACCTGCTGCAGTGGCAATGCAGGATGGGGACTGCCAATGGGGTTTGTAGGCGCCACTGTGGAACTAATGCAGGGTGGATGCATAAAGGGGGATTTCTATTCTGGCTACCATTGCTCAACAAACTCCACAGCAAGAACAGAGGAGTTTGATGTAATGTTCTTTACTCATTCTAAACAGACCTATAGAAATAGTGTAGGTGTGAGTTATGTACAGGATACTGAGGTTGTGAACCAGCTTGCCACATAGAGATGGAAAACTGTATGAAGATATTGAGTTTCCACCAGAGAACATGCATTTACATATGCATACATGCATGTATACACGCACACACACACACACACACACACACACATACATACATACATACATACACAAAACAGTGGAAGGATGTGGTAGTCTACCAAATCAAGAGCACATGACTGAAGCAAGGCTCTAGCCTGGAACTGCACATGACCGTGTGTGTGTGTGTGTGTGTGTGTGTATCAGAGAGCGAGAGAGAAGTGATAGCTTCTAGCTAGAAGCGCGGGGATTTCCTTTTCTTTAAAACTAGAAACATCCTGAGCAATCTAGGAGTTGTAATAGTGGACAAGGCCACCTCTTAAAGCCCCAACCTGTGATTGCAGGATGGCAGACATTAGCGGATGGCCATTCAGGTCTGCAATAAGGATTCTTCCACAGTAGATCTTGCTATTTGGACTGTATATTTCCATACATTTATGACTATGTTCTTTATCTGATAGCAATTTGTTTAATGAAACATATGATGGCAAAGAAATTGAGTATACTAATTATATGCAACCTTGATAGGGTGTACACTGAATTAATGTCAGCAGAGTTTGACTTCAATACATCAGTCAGTGGCACAAGTCTTGGAATGAGGGAAATTCTCCACGTGAGGTCAGAGGTCAGGGTCAGCTAGTGAGCAGTGCCCGTGGAGCTGGTAGGGATTGAGCATATGAAGTCTTTTGAGAGATTAGGACTGCAGTTACTCTAACCAGGCTACTTAGTTGCCTCTTATTCATCAATTATACGTCTTGATTGTCCTCCGTTTTAAACTGTGTTGAAACAATGCCACTAAAAGAAAGATCAATGTTCGTTCACTGTCTAAATGCTTCCCTGAGGCTTTTCTTTGTATGAAAATATATTACCCAAGAGAGCTTTAAGAACTATTCCCAGTCTCCGCTCCACTGCCTAACTGAGTTAACCATATAATCTACAGTAGTGATTCCCACTGGGGCTATTGTTTCCATGGGGAGATGAATCATTCACATGCTACAGAGTTTACCCTGGCCTTGTGTCTCCCTAAGATAAGATGAAACTTTAATGATCCCAATGGGGAAATTGGGTTGTTGCAGCAGCAAAGAGTAATAAGTTACAAGAAAAGAAATAGAATAAGAATATAGCATATGGGGGTTATGTAAACATACACAACTGACAATTCAACACTAGAACATGTTCAGTAGAGTGTATGAATGAAGAGTATGACAAAAAGTATGGAGTGCAGCATTATGAGGGGGTGTAAAATTACAAATAGAAAAATGTTTCCCCTATTGGGAAACCATCATAGCTTCCACTAGAAACATCCTTAGGGTGCGCTCACACCATTCAGTTTTGCTAGAAAAAACGCTGCCTTAACTGCATTTTGTGCAATTTTAAAAAAAGCACACAGCAGGTGTACTCCATACTGACTCTTTATGATCAGAGTAAAAACTCCCACCCACCTTTCTATCGTGCATGGCATTCTCAAACCAATTCACTGAACCTTTGAGACATGGACTGACAGTATGGGATAACGTTAGTTTTATATGTATTCTATGCTTCTTTGGTAAAACAAACCGGCATCTTGAGTCATGAGTTTGTTCTGAAAGTTGTAAGAAACATTTTCCCATGTAAAAGACAAGCTTTCTAAGAATCTATGTGACTGTATGTAAAATTTATATAGCCAAATTGGCTCTGGATTGGTGCTTCAAAGCACCAGCATAAACATAGTAGTGCAGCACAGCCAACAAAGCACTCCACTTTTTCTGCTTTGCCCTAAGGCATAACATTAAAACCATCCATATTGCTTAGGAATGGTGGTGACACAAACATTATGCACACACATACAAGTGCATAAATACACTCTCATAGGCAAACACAAATGTGTGAAGACACACACGTACGCGTACACACACTGGCACACACACACAACTAGAAATCGCAAGTGCAAATACCACCCACACTCACACATAAACGCAGGGGACACATACAAGTGCATTGTGCCTTCCACATGTGTGCTTCTAAGGGAAAATCCTGCATTTTTAATCAGAGCATTGGTTCACAGTGGGACCTGCATATACTCATAGGAACTGGACAGAGCTTTAACAACACCTCCTGGTATCAGATTGTGCTGAGCAAAGATACACACAGACAACCAGCAAAAGTAGCAGGCTACACACTTCAAACCACACATGTTTAGATCATTGCTGAACTAAATCTATTGTGTACTTTTGTTTGCCTACCATGTTAAATGTGTGGACTTTTAGCTGTCTCCGAATTATAAGACTTAACAACTTGGTGATGCTAACAGCCGACAGACATGTACTAATTCTAGCAAGTAAACTGAAGTCCAAGTGCCCAAATGGCCTTGGTGTATCTGTTAAATACACACTAGATTAACTGAGTCATGTTAGATTCAACAAGTCAGTTAGCTGACAAGAGAATACTCAGGAACACAGCAGCTACCATAGTAATATTTTTAATATTTCAAATCACCTTGTGAAGTTTGGGTTTTGCTAGATGAGCATGAATTTGCCCACTATTTGAGTCATACTGAATATACAGAGTTGTGAGTGGACTGACATTGA
>CABFOQ010021684.1:21381-32203 GCA_900660455.1 Gephyroberyx darwinii | reverse complement strand
ATCGATGATTTATTGATGAACGTGAATTATAGTCGGGAGTAAAGCCGCAAATTCCTCCGTCAACGTCAGCTGCCTCCGTAAAAATCTTCTTATACGTGCAGCACGATTAACTGAAAATCGCTGTGTTGCATAATCGATAAATCTATACGCATGTGAGAGGGCCGTGTGTCACTGCACCCAAAGCGACTCCAAATAAGCCACAAAGTAAAATTATGAACTCCACTGTGCTGTGCAAAAGCGCTTTCCTTCAACACAAGAAGTTGCATCGTGATGACGTAAACATGCCCGGGCACGGAACGTTTAAGCGCAGTGTGAGCACAGGCCAGCGGGGGAGTGGGGAGGGGGGACAATCGTGCTCTGGCACGGTTCAAGCCAACCGGGCCTAGTGTGAGTGCGCCCTAAAAGTACCCGGTACTTTGTGTCGAAAACCGCCTAAAGATGCTCTTCTAAATATTTGTCACCACAAAATTTGGTTCTTCTTTTATCCATACTGAAAGAAATACATTTCACATATACACACATATCTTCAGAATATGTTTAGAGATGTGTTTTGCAATATTCAAAAGTGGTCCAAAAAATGTCACTGTACATGTAGATGACATTCATTCAAAATATATTTAGGACACTGGAAATACTTCTACGCCTATTATATGTGCAAGTATATCCAAAATATATTTTGACTGCTCAAAATATTCTCACATATACTATTATTATAAAATACTTTTTGGTTCAGTTGTTCAGAACTTGTCACCACTAGTATGATAAATGACTACTCTGCTGGTCTGAGCTGGATACTCAAAAGTCCCATTTCAAGGGCTTGGAGCCAGAAGGGCATAGTTTAGGCAAAACTGAGATCTATAACGCTACATTGTGTTCTTCTCACCACTGTAATCGGGGACACCTGTATTTAGTTGGTGATATAACTTTTTTCTAACCAATGACATTAAAAGGATATGTCACCAAAACTGCAAGAAATCAGTGTAATTTGCAATCCAGCTCAAAGCATGACACTTTTACAGCGCTTTGCAAAACAAAGCAAACATCCTAGAACACATGCCTTTGATCTTGAAGTAAATAGAGCATCACAAAATGTTGTTGTTGCTGTCAGCTACAAATTGTACTAAATATGATCACTGGATAGTTTAATTGTACAATACACAATGTCGATGGGAAGTTGTCTTTTTAATCAGGTTTGTAATTCTGGATCTATGTCATCTACAATTTGGAAATATAATGCAGTGGTGCCATTTTTAGACATCTGCAACTGGGGATGTGGAGTTGGGGGTGGTAATTGTGATTTCAGATTTCAGGTCCCTCCAATAAGCATTTGTTTTGTATTAATGGAAAGAACTCCCACATCTCTGGAAGATGAATCCCAGAGGTCAGTGAAGCTTTTGCCAGTTACACCCCCCACCACCCGTTCTTGACTGATGTATTTTCATCTATTTTCACCTAAGCTCACCTAAGCCACGTTCTCTCACCTAAAGCACTGTGCATAAACCACCCTGATTTTGCTTGAAATACAGGACTTCTTGTGATCCCCAGGAATGTCAGAACCCAAACGTTACAACTATAACATATTTCCATGGTCTATATTGTAACAGTGGTATTTTAGCTTTGACATTCTTTTCTTTTTTTACATTTTTGTTGTTTTTCTGTTTTGTTTCTTTGTTTTGTTTCGTTTTTACCATGCCTCTTGACTTTTTACAAATTTTTTGTGCAGCAAAATGTATGTCAAGGTATTACATTCAAATGACGCCAGTGATTAAATCCTTGCAATTATTCAACCCATTGTTTAGTTTGGGCATAATTGCCTCAGGGGCAAATTAGTTTAACGTTTCATATCATATATTATTCAGACTTCAACTTTACATTGTAGTTAGGGGTTATAAATATCATTTTCCTGTGATGGTTCAAATTCAGTCTTTCTTGTTCCCAAAGCTATTATCAGGTTCCCTCATTACATTGCAATGTCATTTTAAGGTGAAGGGTGTAGTCTGCCTGCAGTGAGCACCTTCACTCTTCCAAAGTATAATGTGTATCACAGCTAGTCTTGCCAGCCTTCACACTGGCAAGCAATTCCTGGAACCAACCTCAGCCCCAAGACATGTAATCCAGGAGATTTGTGTTCACATTTATAATTAAGACAATTAATTATGATTGTGCAAATATATTGTGTTAAAAAAAAACCTTAATCAGTCATGCAAGCCTTGTCAGTAAGATACACATTCTGAGTATTCTCCTTCCCAGACTGAGCAGAGACTACCAGCACTGCCTAAATACCACTGTGTATCATCATAGCAACATAACCTATTTCGGGACTATTTTGTGCAAATGATAAGTAGATGCTAAAGCTCACCCCACATTCCACCCCAACAGACAAATACATCAAACCTAACAGGTGTGCTTCCTTGTGTTGAATCACTGAGGAACCGTGCAGACCAGAGGGTTTGGCACTCCAAAAGTTTTCTTACTGCATTTATTAACTTAGCTGGTGTCAATTAAATGCTACAGTAAGTATTGGTTAATGATTAAGAAATTATTTTTCAAACATAACAATAAACATTTTTTGGGGTCACTTTGCAACTGATGTTTAGTGAGTAAATGGTTAATAAGTAAATACACATTATTTTGGCCCCCCATTAAATGGTTAATAAGTGGGCTTTTAAAGATTTACTATTGCCTATAGTAGAAATGCATCGGATTCAATAATCGTGTAAAAAACATTTATGAATAAACTTCAAGTCAATGTGAACTTTCAGTGCTGCATCACAGATATCAACAGGCTGGGAGATGAGAGAAAATTGGACTGAAATGTTAAAACAACAACTCAAAAATGCGGGGGTTGGGGGGCTAACCCAAATACTACAGGGTGGCGTGTGTGAGTGGGAGTTTATCACAATAATAAGCTAATTAAATGAAAAGTTAGCATTTAATTACTTACTTTTTTTTCAAGTGTTGCTCATGATTATTGACCATTCACTGATTGGACGACTGATTGACATTCCCTAACATTCAACATATTCACATCCAAAACATAACAACACACCTTGATACCAACTATTTTACTATTATCTGTGCGATGCTGGTGACCCTGCTTATTAAAATACCATGCGTCATTTTTATCCTGTTTACAAACATAACATCTAAACAAAGCCTAAATAACTCCTAAATATCCCCTCAAATTGCAAGTAAAACCTTTGTTGAGTCTTTAAGGAATGCGTACATGAGAAACATTTTTTACATTTTTTCCTCTTAACAAAAGAGATGGCCCATGCTTCAGCCCAGGAGGCAGACAAAACTCCACATTATCAATATAACAAGATGAAAGAGGAACCGAAAGGCTTTTCCAGTCACCAGGGCTTCTATATGAACTTGACTCTTGTGGCTTTATCTTCTTTCCCCTTTGGCAAAACAACAATAAAACAAACATTTTAGCACCCACAACCGTAAGCACGGTAGCATCAGTTACAACATTATAATAGCAACCATGTTTACTGTTTTTTTTTTTTACTGTTACTGTTTTAAAATTACTTTAACCAATACTTCATGTAGCGCTTAATGTTTTAACAAAGATAATAAACTGTTTATAAATGGTTAACTAACATAATCAGAAAGCCATTGTTATCATTTCTTATCAGTTACGATGCAATATATAAATTATGTTATTACATTAATTAATGTTCAAATAACAATGTTTATAGCATTTATCAAACCTTAGTAAACTGTTAAAAGACATGATGATAAAAAAGATTGTTAATTATTTGATAGTTAAGGATAAAATAATAATTAACTCAATGATAAATTCATCATTTTTTTAGGATGGTTATTTTAAAGTGTTACCATTCAGTCTTCAGACGGGCAGACTAGTACTGGGGCAATGGCAACAGACCAAGAGTATCTCATCAGTACCCACAGTCCCAGTGAGATAGCTACGTGTCTCTGCATTGGACTTTCACTATGCCTTTATTGTGTCTTCAAGGCAGTAGCATGGTGTAAACAATGTTTGAACAATTCTGAGTCTGTAAATCTCCCAGTAGCTCTCTTAGGGACGGTCCTAACAGAGTACCTTGTTACAGGTACAGCTAGATTGTTCTATATGTAATAAGGCAATGATGAAATGGTGGTGGGGGATTTGCTGTTCTGAGAATATCAGTTGTGTTGTGATCATGAAAGAAGAAAGACTGTGACTGTGTTTTGATTGTTGTTTTGAACATTGAAATCCTGACTGAACTATAAAAATCTACTGAAGCTGCTGTTATTGTTGTTTGCAAATGAAACACCATTTTGGCATTCTTGAAATAAATTGAATCTACAGTGGGTTTTATTGCTTCAGATGCAAAATTGCAAAGTTGAGACACAGATAAGCATACTACACACTACACACTACACACCAAAATGACTCAGTTGTCATCTGTTTGTAAATTGTCACTGATATGCCAATATCCCTGATATTGACTGAACCTGGTCAGTAGTAAATTGCTTGCCCTTCTGAACCTCCTCAAGTTCAGTTTTCATTGACTTTTAACAAAATACTACTTAGACATCTTTTTTTAGTGGCTTAAAATCTTTTTGGTTCCCATTTGCTGCTAATGCTGTTCATCTGGCCAAATTATTACCATGCATCTAAATGATCCTAAAATGCAGCCTTACAGCTCTCACAAGCTGTTTCTTAAATGCCACTTAGCTGCAGGATCCCAGAGTGTACTCTTGTTGATTGATTAGGAGCTGCTATGGCTGAAAACCAGCAGAGCGACAAGGAGACGTATCCGCAGTAGAGGTCACTCCCCTGGTGGCTGTCTGCCTTGTAGTTCTGAAACTTGTACTTGTTGCCTGCAATATTTGGTCTGTTGAAGTCTGTTTCTCATTCATAGATATGCATCTGAATGATTCTTCAAGGGATGTCCTTGATGAATATTTCATACATCGTAACAACTGCCCTTTTATTACAGAAGATTGGCTGCACTCAAACAATGGAAATGTGTTCCCCTAAACAATGAGCAACAGGATTCATTCAGCTCTCTTGACAAGGAGGAGATTGTTCTACGGCTCAGCACAGTGGTTACTTTGCAGGAAAAGGCATAAAAAGAAGATGCAATAAGGAACAAAGGGATGATTATTTTTCTGCCCAAATATAAGAGAATAAAGACAGAGGGAAAGAGAAATTGTGAGATGCAGTGAATGGGAACAAGGCCTTTGTGTCTTTTAACTTCATTTTATTTTTTGAACTATTTTTTGGAGAGGTACATTTGCACGATCTTTAAAATTCCTTGTGAAGTTCTCTTCTGAGATGAGAAATTACAGTTTGCAGGTGAAGAGAAAAGGCACCATTTCCTCTCTCTAATCTAGCAACAGTTGCAAGAAAATGCTTGTGAATCCTTTTGAAGTACCTGCATTCCTGTATAAATGGCTCGAAAAATATGATCTGATCTTCATCTAAGTCATAAAAATAGATAAACACAATGTGATTTAATAAATAACAGACAAGAACTTGTACTTTTACATTTCAAATCTATATTGAAATCTATAGCATCTATAGCAATCTATAGCATGCTCATACAAATGACCCTGTGTTGTTTATTTATAAAAAGGTATAACTGCAACAAAGATTTTAAAAAAGGAAGGAAAATCACAGAAATATCTTATCCTTGCATTCCCTGGGCTGTTGTGCAAAGAAAAGAAAACCCTTTGTAGTTTCCCTTTTGATTTTCGTTGAGATCGCAGAAACAAACAACACATCGGACAACAATATGTCCCAGTCCCCAAGTTTGTTTCACAATAGTGTGTTGACCAAGAGTAGACAGAATAGCTCCCAAAGTTCCCTCACCCTACTCGCTCCTGAACGCAGCTCTATTATGGGCACAGTAGCACGTATCAAGGTGATTTATTGCCAGAGAGAGCTCAAGTTGTTTAAAATGGCTGGTGTGATTAGTCATATATGCTTCGAAGCTGAAAAAGGGGTGCGCAGAGCTCCTGTAAATTAACAGCAGCTGCAGACTGTAGTCGACCAAAGCAAGGTGGTCAAACGTGGCAAGCGGCAGAGAGTCGCTGGGGGACAAGGAGAGAAAGTGGGTCATTACACTCCTTTCAGGTATGAGTAGGATGACAGAAGAGGGAGGGAGACTATGTTCAAGATTCAGAGGCTCCGTGCTGAATTGTTTTCAGCATTGTAAAAAATACCAGAAGCATCATAGTTTCTGAATTGTGATGATATCCATGTTAGTTATCATGTTCCTGATTTTCCACCAGCCATCAGATATCTTGACGCTCTATTCTTCCTGAAAAACGTACTACTACCATTTTACAATACAGTTCTACAATTTATTTTCCAAAACCTCTAGCTAGTTTCACATTGAACCATCAGAGAGTACGCACAGCAAGAACCATTTACACGTCGTTATGATAGTTCACTAAAAACCTTTTTAAAAACGATTCCCTACATAACCTGCTTTGGTTAAGTCCACATATCTCACACCAGTTCTTCACCTGACCAATGGCCTTCTGTGTTATCTGACACCTATCTGATACAAATCTGATTAAGGGCAGGAGACTCAAACCCATTACCTTGTGAATCTCAAGCATACTCTCTAACACTGCGCCTATAGGAACAAATTACTTTGAGGGAGTTAAGGAGGACTTAATGAGAACTTAATGGACTTAATGAGCTTTCCAGTCTACTGTACATTAAAAGAAAAATCCACCACTTTGAGATCGCTTCAATCTCTGATGTTTTGAGTTATTTTGTGATCAGCTGTTGTAATTTACTTTTTTGGCTAGCCCACTTTCCCTCAACATGCCTCATCTACTTCTACTTGAGTTATTGTGTCCCAGAATGACTTTCAGCAACCCCAAGAGAATGGGTGTGATATTGTTCTTTTCCATTAAAGGTGGGCATATAAATAGAACTAGCTAGTCAAGTAGTTGATAAACATTGGGGCATGTCTATTACTTTTTATCTGTACTCTGTACTCTCATTTTATACATTATTGTTCTTTTAATCCATTTATTGATTGATTTATTTTAACTCACTATTTTAAACATTTTCTTATTTTTATCCTTTGAGTTGAAATATTTACCTATTTATGAGTCTGTTGAGGCTATTTTACTCAAGTATGGTACTCAAGTATTTTATTTTATTTCTATTTCCTATTTTATAGCTCATTATAATGATAAGGGCATGGCTAAAATAATAGGCTCTGACATGTCATTGGCTAATCGTCATAGTTGTGAGTGTTAGCACAAGTCTCTAGCCATATTCCAATTGGCCACCAGGGACCTGTGAAGGACTCTGCACGAGGATAAAGACATATTTTTACCAAGCGACCCTAACTACTAAGAAGCAGATAAACTGATGTGAATTCTGTATGATTCAAAACACAGACATCTGTGATCGCAGTGCAGGATCTTCTCCCTGGGTAGGTTTTCCACAAAAATGTATCCATTCAGGATGCGGCAAATGGATTGTAGTTATTGATTTGAAGGTAGCCGATGAGTCTTCTGGACCCACGTTAGGCCCCGGTCATTACTCGGTACTGCTGCCGCCATGTTGCAATCGTCTGGTCACTCACTCAAGCACTAAAGCCGTTTTTTGCACTGCGCAACACTACACACCCATGTAACCCAACTCCACCTAGACCGTCTTGTGATCTATTCTCGATTGCTCTGTTTGTTCCCCCAATGCTGTATGATTGACAGCGCCATTAACATAATACAGTGAAAAATTATTAAATAGGAGAATCAGAAAATGGGAAAAATAGATAAATTAATATATATGTGCCAAAGGTGAATAAAATAAATAATAAAATTGAACCCATCGAATTAACTCATAAATGCAAAATCGTAAAAGTAATAAAAATGAATTAAACAATAAACTGATTATAGCTGTGAGCAAAATAATTAATTAAAAACAGAAATGACTTATTTAAGTACAGAACATTTACATTTGATGCTGTATTATCCTATTTGAGTTGCTGGCACACAATGGGCGACATAAATAGCTGTATTTTAACTGTTAAAGTGTTATAAGGGTGGATTTTTCCTTGGTGGAGTTTTGCATCTTGACACATTCTAACTTTTTCTTTGAAAGGCCAATGACCCAAACACTTTCCTTTAGAGTCCTTGACATGCCCTTTAACGTGTGCAGCTGTAAAACATTTTAAAATTAAACTGATGCCTTAAGTAATCGCCTGGGCGAATTCCCAAAAGCACTCTAACCCCACAACGCTGCAGTTTTAACTTCCCATTTAATGCTACATGCCACCTTTTCAGATTGTGGTAGCTTAAAATGTTTTTGGAAGCCATACAATAATCACAAACTTGCAAGAATTCTCTCTCAAAAACTCAGGTATGCAACAACATTATTCACTTTCAATAAGATTCGAATAATCTTAAATTAGATTAGATTCGTTTTTAAGTTTTTAATGTCTTTAATGTTTTTGTTTCTGTCAAACTAGTGAAGGTTCAAAGTGCCTTAGATTTCAAGTTAAAACATCTATGCTATTGAACTTAGAGATTCCTAAAGCTAAAAGGAAGGACAAACCTCAGCATCATTTTTTAATTGCTAGCATACAGTTATGTACCTCCACAATTCACAAAACCACATAAAAGTGTGGTTGTAATTACAATGCACAAATGTTTCAATGCTTCACAAGTGTTTATATTTAGAGGCTGCCCCTGATTTTGTGTCCTTTCATTACATTGAATGGGCACATATTTACAGTTTCCTGTTGCTAAATGCCTTGGTGCTATATTTGGAGGATTGTTCTCTCTTTGCTTGCAAATGGCCCTGTGTGGTTGTTGATCTGAATGTTACTCATATTTTGGTGACTAAAAAAAGAATATATGGGTCATATATATTATGTATGATATTATGTATGTATATATGACAAAGGACAGCACGATTGTCATTTACCAATATATTGGTTCTGATGTAACAGTCCTTGTACTGGTGACCACCTAAATAGAACCCTGGCTTAGATGTTGGAAGAAGTGGGGGAAGTGCACCTCCCATCACAGATGTTTTGTTGAATTAGGTCCACAACACCTACAGAGGGCTCATAAGTAACTTCTGGTATCTCAGAAACAGCCCCAATCTCAACACTGATCAGACCCATTTCTCTTGACAAAGGAGCATTGACATTGACAAGACATATGAATCAAAAATATCATTGGTTTTGAAATAAAACAAAACAAAAAAGACAGATGCAGTGTTTCTGTATGGTTGATCTGATACTGATGCGTCATAAAATGGTTAATGTGCAGTCACCTATTCTCTACTATTTGTAATATGTTGCATTGTGTTGTATTCTGTTTGCTGTCAAGTCGTCTTCAGTGAGATTGATATCATGCACCGCCAGTGGGCTCATTTTCCCCTGTACCAACTAAGTTGATGATGCATTAGTGACTGACCACTATTTTCTAAATTGAATTTTCCAAGCTGGCGCCTATCCAAAAACAGCTGCCTGTCGTCTCGTCAGAAGGCATCACCAAACAGCAGCCTGCGTGTGTTTGGCAGCCCAAGAGCATACCTATTCCATTTATCCATATTCTTCAGGCCTTGGGAGTTGACAGGCCTGGTAATCAATGTCCACAAGCATAATCCCCATGTCTCAAGACACTACACAATAAGATCCCGCTCTCTCGCTCAATCTCTCTCACACACGGGCACACACACATACACACACACACACGGGCACACACACACACACACACACACACACACCTCTCACTCTCTGCCTGTAGAGAATATAATTTGTGTGTGTGTTAACTACATATACACACATATATTGATCTACTATATATTATATATTATATATATATATATATATACACGCACAATTACCTTCCAAAGGAAAACACACACAATGTCTGACACTGAATATACTGAACATGTGTTCACGTGTGTAAAGGCCATCTGCACCCCTGTCTGGCAGATCTATACTGGCTGAAGTTATTTCCCCTGTGGCTCTTCATTTTCCAGCAATATCTCCATAGGAGCCTGTTGTTACTCTTTTCTCAGCTTAATGGCTTATAATTATGAGAATTACTTCTCATCTTCTTGTGTTTCTGGTGGAACTTTAGTGTATGCCTCTTTATTCTCATCATTCTAGGGGTAGATTAATTATGGTGGTAGTAATTGTGCTCACTTTCATTTGTAGAGGCTATGCCTCTGCAGTGGCAATTTTCAATGTGTTTAACAGAGATGTTCCCTTTTTCCTTTTAAGAAAAAACGAAAAACTCTAATAAAATAACATTGCGAACCGGAGTGCAACCCTTGGGACACATTAGTAGTTCTCATGTGACCGCCCATGTGAAGAGACTTGGGCTTTGTAAAATCAGCCTGGTGCAGCTTGCTGCTGGAGGACAAGGAGCCAGTGGTGCTGCCTCTCTGAGAAAGGGAGACAAGAAAGAGAGAGAAAGCTTCCCATACATCAGTGGCAAGTAAACTGAGATGCTCAACTGACCCCCTCTTTTTCATGCCCAGCTTTTTTTAATTTAAGCTCTGAAATAATCAGAGTCAGATGATTTCTCTGGACATGGGAAATGTCCTAACTAAGGCCCTCTTCTAATTTTTACAAGATGCTCGAAACAATTGGCATGGCTTTTTTTTTGTCATTTTTTGTCTATCTAAATCTAATAGTGTCTCATTTTAAAACCAGAAAGGACTTTAAAATGACTGAAACCAAAATAGGACGTATTGTTGACCAGTGTGGCTGTCTCAGCTGCTGCCCACCTCGATCTGTCACAGGAATGCCTATGGCTCCCAGGAGGCCTGATGCTCTGTGCAGGCCGCACCTCCTATCCCCCCCCTACCTCCCCACAC